>LUCG01102657.1:0-18622 GCA_001633085.1 Carthamus tinctorius
CGAACGTAAAATAGTTAAGGAGTTACTTACGCTACCGCGCAGCGCGCGGTTCCGACACTAGTTGAGAATAAGGATCGGTAAAATGGGGTAGCTGTTAATGGTGACACTGATCAAAACCAAGAAAAGGGTATGAAATGGAGGAATCTATAACATTCTTTTCGGAGACTTTTGCTCTTTTTTTTTTGTCTTTCCATTTCGAAAGGAAATCTCCAGGAATCTTCAGCATAATGATTGGAAGGAAGGAAGAAAAGAATGGCGGATTTAAGCTTCTCTTCACACTCGGAGTTCCAAATCCAGCAGCTCCGGCAGCAACCCGCCTTCTTAAAAAATACTATCCAACTCCAGGTGCATATGTGACTACTCTCTCAATTTACAACAGTGAAATTTACAATTTCAAGTTAAATTGGTTTGTGTAGATGAGTGAGCTTGTTATTCCATCTAATCTCCGTGTGTGTGTATGTGTGTGAGAGAGTGAGAGAAAGAATATATTCAATATTATCAACTCTTTTCGTCAATTGTTAAGCAAATACGGATCAGAATTCATAGATTCAATATCAGTTCCTAGTAATTCTTTGTTAATTTTGTTTCAACCGATTATGTCTCATATAAAAGAGTTTCAACACCTCAAGATACCACTAGAATCTATAATATCAGCAACCAACAACTTCTCTGCTGAGAATTGCATCGGAAAAGGGGGTTTTGGGAAAGTGTACAAGGGAGAAATCCTCCATTCCAAGGGCAAATCTATCGTTGCCTTTAAGCGTTTAGATCGTGCATTTGGGCAAGGAGATCCTGAGTTTTGGAAGGAGATCATGATGCTTTCCGTCTACAGCCATGAAAATATCGTCTCTCTCTTAGGGTTCTGCGACGAGAGTGGTGAGAAGATCCTCGTGTACGACTACGCATCTAAGGGAAGTCTCGACTTGTATCTCGAAAAGGATGATCTGTCGTGGATTCAACGTTTGAAGATATGCATCGGGGCAGCACGTGGACTAGCGTACCTTCACAATCCTGTTGGGACCCACCTTAGAGTATTGCACCGGGATATTAAAAGCTCCAACATCCTAGTAGATGAAAACTGGAATGCCAAGATCTCGGATTTTGGCCTCTCCAAACTTGGTGTTGTTAACCATCAGTTCTCATTTTTTGTTTCCAACACTGTAGGCACGATTGGGTATTGTGATCCGCTATATATAGAGAATGGGTTCTTAACAAAAGAGTCGGATGTTTATTCATTCGGTGTGGTTTTGTTTGAAGTGTTGTGTGGAAGGTTGTGTTTTAGCAACAAGAACGATAAGTGTCGCCCTTTAGTGAAGTTGGCACGAGAGAGCTATGAAGAGAATAAAATAAGTGAAATTATTCATGGCACTCTAAAGGATGAAATAAATCATCGTTCTTTGAAGTTTTTTACAAGAATAGCTTATCAATGTTTAAAGAGAGACCGTGAAGAACGTCCGTTAATGACTGACATCGTGAGAATACTTGAAACGGCACTCGAATATCAAGTTCGTCTCTTTTTCTTTCTATACAGTTGCTTAAATTTCTAAGTATTTTAATCAAAAATTTTGTACCCGAGGAGGGCCTTCCAGTTTAGAAAAAGGAATACAACCCCAAAAAGTTTTTCTACGAGTGAGGGTTGAACTAATATGATCTTATATAATGTTCTATAAAACAAGTGTATTTAGAATCATAAAGTTATAAATATATAGATAGTATAATAAATGATGAAATCTTTAAAATAGAAAACTTGTTGGATTTAAATGTAATTTATTTTAATAGTTTTCACTTTTTATTTTTTATATTAGATAAATTATAGACAACCTGTTGAAAATGACGCTACTGTTTCATCGGGATCCACTGAGGCGCTTGAACTCCGTGCTGAAACTGCACAAATTAAAGCCGCCAAGCAAAACAGTTTGGGATGTTCCCCTTCAGAATCCCTCTCGCTTCGATACTGGGTAAGATATTAAAATTTCTGGGTCTAAAATTTTCTTGTTTCGTAAGATTGCCTTTACTCAGAGCCCTCCCTGGGGAGGGCGGGCCGGGCACACCGCACGCCCAGGGACAATAGAAATAGGGGCCCAAATTTTCTTAGTATACATTAAATATTAGTATTTACAAAAAATTAGTAAATAGAAGACAATTTCATAGTATCTAATAGGACTCAAACATGGGTGAACCTATTAAGGTGCCTACGGTGGTACGTGTCACCGTTTCATTCTCCCATCGTAATGTAAAAAATTACAGGGTCGTAAAAGGTGCCACCGTATAAATTTGTTGCGTGCCACCATATATATTTTGAAACTGCAATGAGGACACAAAATTCCCTTGGTAGTGTTGGTAAGTTCTTTGCTTTTCAAATGGGAGGTCTTAGGTTCAAGTCCCATTAAAGACATTTTTTTCCTTCTAGATTTTAGCTTTTAATTTCAGATTTATTGTGTTACAAAAATATTATTGCTTGTAAGAGGACTTGAGCTTGAGACTTCATATATGAAAATCAATGGACCAACCAACAAACCAACATAGACTTTATGAAAATTTTCTCTACGTGCGTTTCTTATAGTCAAATTGTGCCACCGTTTGAAAAAAAATTATAGGTCCGCCCCTGGACTCAAAAGAAGTTTAGCATTAATCCCAAACATGTATTAGTTAATTACATTAGAGAAAAAAAATGTTTTAAAAGATTAATTGATCGTTCACTTTATATTATTGCTTATTCTTTTATCAAAGTTTTTCTATGTAGTACCAATATAAGTAACTACTTTGCCTAGAAAACCTAGTTATTTTCTTCATCATTAATCTCCCACCAACTCTTTTGGTTATTTTGTCGGTATCAATCCAAATTTTGTATTAGAATATAGTAGATTTCTTGTTATTAGCAAATAAACTTGTACCTTTTGAAAAAGATACTATCCATACGATACGATACAACTTATATCTATCTTTATGATTTTAAAACTATATTTGTTTTTTTTTCATACAATATTAACTTCTTATTACCTAATATTATATGCATGAATCTCAAGTACTTTACTATACCTAAAACAAGAATAAAGTCTTAAGCTATAACTAACATAGGGTTTGATTCTAAGATTGACGGTCCTAAAATAGTTTATTTTAACCTTAAAAGTTTAAAACTGTGATGAAAAGCATTAACATGAGATGACATGGAAAACCAACTGATTTACATAGAGTGTTAACTCTGAATAATCGACATTGTGACCCCAAATAATGTCAATCTATATATTATAAGTACATCAATTACATGTGTTTGACTGTAGAACCGATTTACGATGCTAAACAAAAATGATATGGTAGATAATTAAAGATTGATTTTACGTTAGGAATATTAGGAAAAACTATTCTATATGAACTATTATTATTTCTTGAATTCAATGTTATTTACGATGATAAAAACAATATATTGAAAAAACATTGTAATTATTGAGGGGCCTTTTTTTATATTTCGCCCAGGGCCTACAAAATCTCAGTAACGGGCCTGCATGGCATTCTATTGTAGTTGCAGTTCACTTCTTCAATTCTATGCTTGACCTAAGTGTTTTGGTTAGTAAGATTCTATATGAAGTTGAATGTGTTCAACATTCATTTAGTAGGTCAATGCTAAGCATCGAGTTATTTTATAAAGGTGCCAAAATTGAACTTCGTGATTTTGGTGTTCTTATTTAATGTAGACCTGATGAGAAAGTATGATGTATTAAATATGTAATTAATGATGGTATTTGTATTTACAGAGTAATAATGTTATAAATTATGACGAGAAAGTGATGGATGGGTTTTACGATGTGTATGGGATTACTTCAAATTCAGTCACACAAGCGAAAATGCCCTCATTGGTGGATCTTCAAGCCACGACCGTTTATGATTATGTTGGTCATGAAGTGGTTTTAGTGGACAGAACTATTGATAAGGAACTGCAGCTTCTTGAGGAAAGAGTTTCAGATATATCACTGGAATGCCGGGCTTCAGGGACGAGCCAAGTTATAAGTATGATGATCGCTAATATTGTTGTTGCACAAATGGGTGGTCCTGTTAGTGATGCAGATGAAATGTTGAGAAGGTGGACTACTAGAAGTTATGAATTACGGAACACTCTTAAAACGATCATACTTCCTCTTGGTTGTATTGATTGTGGACTTTCCCGACACCGGGCCTTGCTCTTTAAGGTATTTTATAGCTCTGCCTCCTTTCAACATTTTGGTTTTTAAGTTGGTTACATGTGCATTACCATGTAAATATATCATAACATACTATATATCGAATAAAGTTGATGCATGTTTACCGTATGTTTAGAAGTCATTAGTCCTTCTGTTATCTAACTTCTTTAATTTTATCTTCCCCTCTTGAAGTGCTTTTGGTTCATGTAGTTAAGATAAATAAGATCTCTTTTCCATTGTGATTTCTAAGCTGGTTCCTTTTGATTTTGTTGTTGGAGTTCCAGGGGATGATGGTCATACTTGCATTATAAAGTAGGTGCATGTATTTAGCTGGTTGGCCATGATATAATTGTAGCAGCAAGTAAAGAGGTCTCGTTTGTATTCTGAGGAAAAATATCGTTTTTGTTTCTGTCTTCTATGATCCTTCACTGTGATTCTTGTTTATATGGTTGCACCATAAATTTAAGGTGCCTGATAAGAGTAGAGTATAGTTTTGGTGGGTAGTTGCTAGAGAGGTTCAGATTAGAGTTAACTGATCATATATCCAGCGGCAAACTTCAAGCTATATTAATATATCTTCTTTATGCATCAACCCTTTCTGTATGTCATAATCAAACATTCAAGATCATTCCATGGAGGTCTGTAAATAGATTGCTCTAAACTGTTGCTGCAACTGAAACTGATGATTCAAGCATACCATTTTGTTCTCTTTCGTTCATATATTCCCGTGGCACTAAAGAAAATACATCTGACTTGGCACATAGAACTATTTGACTATCAGTCAAAGGTGTAAAAATGCCTTCAAATGATGAGAAATGGAGGGAAGTTCATGGAGCAAAATCAATACCATCAATATTTTGTAAGGATTTAGAGTGACAAATAGGTACTATGAGGCTTGTTGAATCAACGAGACATCTGAAAATGGAAATTGGTGAATATTTTGCACAACGTTATGCTTTTTTGCCTTCCTTGAGCACATATTTAACTATATCTTAGACGTGCATTAGAGAAACCAGTATATTTGATATGCATAATAAGCAATATATTTGATGGTAGGTACTTGCTGATAAGATCAACCTTGCATGTTGTCTGATCAAAGGGAGCAACTATACCGGCACCGATGATGGAGCTGTGAACTTGATTAAGATTTATAATGGGAGGTATGGGTGTTCATTCCTTTTTTGAAATCAGTTTCAGTTTCTGCAGATGCTTATGTAGATGATATAAAATTGAAAGTAGGGTTTAGTTCACCAGAGTGTATCCAATTTGTCACCAAAAGTTATTGTATGTACTGGACTTGAAAAATTACCTTTTGACGTATCAAACCTTTAAAAAATTTCCGTTGTATGTATCAGGTGACCTGTTAAACAGGTAGCCTGTAATTTTATTGTTTTAGATTAACTTTTTAATGACTATGAACAAACCCATCCCAGATAAATAAAGATGAAATGAAGGAGATGAATAAACCCAGGGAATCAAGATCATGAAACCAAGATACAATGGCAGATGAGTTTACCAAAATCATGAAACCCTAAAACCAAGATACAATGGCAGATGAAATCAAGATCATGAAACCCTAAAACCAAAATCAAAATCTGCAATGGCAGATGAGTTTACCAAAATCAAAATCAAAATAGCTACATACAAGAACCCTAAAATTTATTTACCAAGAACCCTAAAAATCGAGTTTGAATGTTCATCTTCCCCAACAATACCATCAAAAACATCAAGAACAAAATCAAATCTTAAAACCAAAAACATTAAATCCAGATCTGTGAACCCAAATAAAGAAACCCGAGGGATGACGATGCAAGGTCTGACTGGTGAGAGGGGGGCGATGATGGGGGAGCTGGTGCTGATAGGGAACACGTCGGAGAGAGTCTGGTGATGGTGGAAATGTCGGCGAGAGCTTCGATCTCCAGACTCCAAATCTGCTTCGATGGTGGCGACGGTGAAAACTCAGATAGATGGTGATGGTGAAAACCCAGATCGATGGTGATGGTGGCGATGGTGGTGATGGTGATGGTGTTCCGGCGAAGAAAGAAACAGAGGGTCGACTGTTCAGGGGTGACGGTGGTGGTGCTCGATGGTGACGGCGGCCAGTGATGACGCTGGTGGTGCTCGATGGTGACGGCGGCCGGAGACCGGGATGAAGATGGTGGTGATTTGGTTTGTGCTCTTGGTCGAGGGGTTTTGAACCCTGACTGGGTTTTTTTTTTTGTTTTTTATATTTGCAATTATTTTTAAACACAAAAATTCCAAGTCAGCATCCAGTCACCTGCCATGTCACTAAAATCGGTGCCACATCAGCAGGTAACCTGCTATAACAGGTTGGATACATACAATGGAAAAATTTTAAAGGTTTGATACGTCAAAAGGTAAATTTTCAAGTCCAATACATACAATAACTTTTGGTGACAAGTTGGATATACTCTGGTGAACTAAACCCTAGAAAGTATGTTTCTGTGTGTGTGTACATGTTCGTGCAAACAAGTGTCGTCTTTTGAATTAATTATGGGAACTTTTTTATTATTTGTATGCATTTTTTACATCTTAGCATTGAACTGGTCTCTGGTGTTAGATAAATATGTTTGCACATGTATATGCAGTGCCCTGTTTGGTAGTTTATGCATGTGAGAGTGTATAGACATGTATGTGTAGTCATTTGAGATCTTAATGGAAGATTTCTATGTGTTTGCATGTCTGCATTTTTCTATACCCTATCACAAGTAACAGGCCTCGAGTATGTATATGTGTGTGTGTGTATGTTTGTATGCATGTACAGGTATACATATGCTCATGGCATACTATGTGTTGTTGTTTATGTATCATTTTTGTATTTTAGGTGTGCATATCTTATATGTATGAAACGTACCAGGTACATGTGTGTCTGGCTGGCTGTACACTCATGCTGTATTTCTGATCTTCATATCCAGTTTCATTATAATTTGCTTGTATAATTTACAATTATAGGTACTAGGAACAACTGCTTACTGCTGTTATGGTTTGTTAGAGGTGATTTTGCTTTTTCTGCTGTCAAGCTAACTGTGGGTTCATTTGTGGAAAAGTTATGTAACAAGGGAAAACATGACCTGAAATTGCTTTCACAATCCACTTCTAAGATGGAAATTGGTCAATTCTTGTTGCTCCTATCCTATAAATTTACTTCATTAAAATGGCAGGCTGTGTTATCTTTGTTACTTTCAGTTTTCTTGTTTGTTAGGTAGCCATTACATCTCCACTAGTCTTTGACCTTCTGTTATGTCTAATGTCTTGTTTAAGTATCAGAGCTTTAGATATGAAGTATGCATCATGTTGAAACTGATTTGTTTCCACACTTCTATTGCCTTCCCAACTCACTGTTTATCAACTACCAATAGTTTTTCCTAGTTTTAAAAGGTAGAGACGTAGAGTACATACATCCATACTTTCAAAAAGAGGTAAATACTAATAATTTATCTTCTTGTTTCATTTATGCAGCGAATACATTATCGATCTAATGGGTGCTCCAGGCACACTAATCCCTGTGGAGGCTTGTAATCTTCAGAGCATTGAACTAGAAGCCAGGAGTGATGCAGCAGGTTCTGATAGTTCTCGGTATACTTTGCCTGATATAAGCACTGATCCCATTTTTGTTACACCTGTACTTGATGGTTTTGCCAAAGCTGGCACTTCGGAGTTGACAGTAACATCCATTATAGGTTCCCAGTTGAACAGTAGGGGTGAAAATGCTGTGGAGAGAAATCAAACCAAGAGGTTTGAGAGTGATTTTAGCAAACTGCTTCCGGATTTTGGCAAACTGCTTCCGGCTTTCGGCAGGTCAGATGAAGGCCTGTCAGGTGGTGGTGGAAGAACATCACCTGCGCAGAAGCTGCAGCTTAATGATGTATCCAAATATGTCATAAATGCGGTAAAAAATCTGAAGTTTGCTCAAAAACTCCATGCAGTGTCGTTAAAGGGTGGTGGAACATCTTCTGATTCACTTTTAGATGTAAATAACAACGAAGTGGGAGAGACAGAAGTGTGTAAGACCGTTCATTTGTTAGATGCTGACATGTTGAATGTTGAGGCTCAGCATGTCCCTGCATTAGTCATGTCGTCTAACTACGAGCAGGATCTTATATTTTTTACTGCACCTGAGGTTAGCAATCTTAATGACAATTCCCAGCTTGTAGATAACTGGTTACCAGCTAAGCAGCAACAGTTAGTGTCCGATGAAAATAATCTTGGATACACTGTACCATCTCAATCTACAAGTGCTGGTTTTGTAGAAGGTCTCATGAATGATCATGCAGTTGGTAAGAAATTTGCTGATTTATGTATGCTGGTCTCATAGACATTTATTGCGAAGCAAAGTCATGAATATATTGTGCCCTCTGCAGCAAACTCTTTGGAAAGACAATCTGGAGATGGTGTTACTGGTGGTGAACCTCGCTTGATAAACAAGGCGAGAGCAGGTAATACTAGAAAAGGTAAAAATTTAGACACAAAATTGGTGGAAACGTCACGGATTGGCCTTGATGAGGTTCAGTGGGAAATTCCATGGGAGGATCTTCAGATTGGAGGACGCGTTGGTATTGGTAAGAATATACTTGTATTCATTTTATGTAAAAATATATTGTTAACTTGAAACACATGATTAACAATTATCTAGTATTGGGCTATTTTGTGTAATTCCAAAAACTGAGGCCGGATGTCATCTGCTTATTAAACTTCTCGCTGTTGTAATGGAGTTTTAATTAGATGTAGAAGTGTGCTGGGGTTCATGATTTCTAAATTAGAAGCGAGTGAGCCCAGACACAATATAGAGCATTTATTATTATATATGCTTATTCTTACAATTGGACGTGTGTACTATTGTTTTTTAATTTATAGTATTTTATCATCAATTAATTATTTATGCTGCTACTCATTCTTGTGTGTGTGTGTGTTTCTCTCTATATATATTACTACAACTTCTTGTATTTCATCTGTTGCCGTTATATTTTAGCGCAAATTCAGCAAGTTTTTTTCTAGTTGTTTTTTGATTTACTAGCTTTTAATCTGTTATATTACAAAACCACCTTTTTTTTCCCTCTTTTTCTAAATGCAGACATAACCAGGTGAACACCCTATATCATGGTAGGGTTTGCTTTTTTGTTGTCAAGTGGTGTTTTCTAAATTGTTGGTAATCAGCTTTTTTGTTGTCAATTTATGTTTTCTAAATAGCTAGCTCCACTTTGTGTCGTATCATTTTTGTCATTGTTTCATCTATTTCCTTAAGTCTCGCTCAAGCAAGTCAATGTTCTTTCATATGTTGGCCATGGCCAACAGGTTTTGTGTCAAATGTGTTCCTATGGATGAGAGAAGACCTTCGGTTGCCTGACAGCAAGCATCCTTTTTGACGTACTTCATAGTAGAGACATCTTTGCGGCTTTAAGTAACCTGCTTTGGCACCACTCGCCACAGAGGCACGTACTTGTATTTTCTAAGCTCTGTGTGGAAGCGTTACAAAAGGGAACACCATTAATATGCAGGACTCTCAAAAGTGATGAAAGACTTTGTAGTTTGTTAGATAATATCCTACTACTTGATTCTCACTTGATTTAGATCAATGAATCTTCTAGGCTCTACTACATCGTTTGTAATACTACAAATATCGTGAATCTTTCCTCAAGATACAAAGTCCTAGAGAAGATGTAGAAATATGGAATGCTACATTAACCTAAAAGCACTGTTGTCACCAAGGATGTTCTTTTGATTTTGGTTCTTGCCTTGACTGCTTAGTTACGATGAACCATTAGGCATCATATCCGGACTTGATGAACTTGGATTGTGAGATAAGGCACATTAGTACAAACGAATAAGCAATCCAAGTTTCAATAACTTGCTGCTTGCAACATCTGCATTGAGAAACCATAAGTCACTGGGACCTACCATCAACTGCACAACATTTCTCATTTATTTCCATGAGAAAATGGGAATATTATAATGGACGAAACCAGTCCAGCAAAGTTTGTAGAATTTAATATGAATAACCTATTGAATCAAAGCATTAGCAGCCTAGTGGTCAATAACATCCTTGGGAGGGACAGTGGATGGCATCCCTGTCTACCTGGGTTTGATTCATGGGGTGAGCATGTGGCGATACCCTAACCTTGGGTTGGGTTTCGGGTCGGTCCATGGTTGCCGAGGATTAGTCGGGTGTCCGTATGGATCCCGGATACCTCGTCGACTTCGTGTCGGGACGTGTGCGTGAATTATCTGCCGTTCAAAAAAGATTTGAATAACCTATTGCATGCTGAACAGCAACGACATTTTCGAAATAACTATCTGGAGTGTATGGCCAAACCAACTTCAGCAGATTGCATACACTTAATACACAGAAACATAGATTGACCGAGACCATTAATCTGTCCAAACAGAAACCAACTCACCAATTGGGATAGAGCATAGAAAAGAGATCAGGAAATTCATAGAAAAAGCACTTCGAGGAAAGAAAAAACCATTGCTAAGAATTGAAGAGGCAGCCAAATTGAGAACAAGATGTTATACAAACATCCACACCTGACCATGCATAAATGCTTTAGTCAGTTTGGGACAAAGGAGTGTGCTTAGTAGAGCTCATTTGAAATAACCCCCTTGCTCTAGTAGCGTGCATTTTCATTGCCTCCATTTTGGTATGCATTTTGGTTTTAATGTTCCATAAAAGGTCCACTTGTGGATTCTTCTGATTTGGTTGGAACATGTTTTTAGCTCTTTGAATCCTTGGACATAGAGAAGGCTTGTACATATGATATACACCAGAATTGAATGTAAAATATTTAGGAATTTAAACCACATTCAACTCTTTCCAGTTTTCAGTTTGTCTGCAGCTTTTTAGCAACCAATATTTAATATTGTGATGTTAAGCCAGACGACCTTCGAAGTTCAGCAGAAGGAAAGGAAACATTACAATCTGTAAAGGAACTTCAGCTTGAACATTGTTGTACCTATGATCTGTTTATTACATGTCAAAGTAATAATGCATGCTTGTTAAGTGCATCAAAGTTTAAGCTTGTAATAAATGATATTTTGACCAGCCATTGGTACGCTTAAGTAGTTTCCTAGTAGTTAATGCACTTGACAAGAATGTTGGAAGGGATCATATTTCACAAAATATTGCTATGGTTTTGCCTAGAAAAAGCATTGGCTTCTTCTATTTGGCAATTAGGTCACTTACGAAATTTGTATTAATGTATTATTAAGTTATGCCTCTAGAGGGTGTGAGGCGTGCATGAGATATTGTTCCACGTAATAATCACATGTTATTCCCTGTCTTTCAGGTTCTTACGGCGAGGTTTATCGTTCAGAATGGAATGGAACTGTAAGATGCATCCAAATCTTTTATCATTTTGTTGTATTACAATAGTAGTGCAAGTTCTGTTTTGAGTTGCAACAGTCGTAGTTTTTTAGTTACAGGTGTTGCTTAAAGATATTATGTTTTGTTGATTAAAGTGATCATTATGTTCTGCTAGTGTCCGTTCTGTAATATCTATCAAGACTGATCATATGCCCAAAATCTATTCCTGAGACAAGAATGCAATAGCTTATGATTGGAAGTGGCATTATTGCAGTCTTTAAATGCCAACTTACTTTTCTTTGTACTTCTATATCATGAGTTCTCAAAATTGGAGAAAGGTGAACTGCTTGGGTGCTATTTTACTTCAATTCAGTGACCGGTATCTGTTGACAGGAGGTGGCTTTGAAGAAGTTAATTAACCAAGATATCTCAGGCGATGTGCTCACTCAATTTAGAGGCGAAGTAAGTGTCAGAATTTTTTGATTTTGTCTCATTTTACTGATTACAATGTGGTTTTCTTCTATAAAAGGATTTGATTCAGTGCATAGCTCTTTGTTTTCTAGGTTGAGATGATGTTGAGGTTGAGGCATCCTAATGTGGTTCTTTTCATGGGAGCAGTTACTCGTCCACCAAATCTTTCCATACTGACAGAATTTCTTCCAAGGTTGAGTTTTTGTTTTCTACTTAACTATTTTTGTTCTTGTCGTGGACAAGGTTTTAAAAAGCTGAATCGTGCCTCAAGGCGTTTTCCATCAACGAGGCGAGGTGTAAGGCTCAAGGTGGGCTGAGGCGTAAGCCCTGAGGCGGACATATATATACTACAGAAAATTTATTTATATCAATCTGCATTCCCCTGCTTCTACTAAGAAAGTATATACAACATACACACACACACACACACACACTTGGCACTTGAGTGCTAGACACAAAATATATATATCTACATGTCATACTAAATTGCTAATAGAATGTAGATACACTTTTTTCAGTCAGGAAATTTAGATATAGTTACAAAGAAAAAATATTGATCTATGAATAACATATGTATATATGTATGAATAACATTAAAGGCATCAAATACCAGTCAAAACATAACGGGTCGAAACATAAGGGGTAATGGGTTATCCTTATCCATTATTGCTAGCCTAAGTAGAAGTGTGAGAGTGACTGTGATAGTGACATGTAGTAGAGACCAGATATAAAAAAAGCGTATCCGGTATATACATATAAATAATAGTCCCATGAACCGAAGAGAATCAAGAAGAAAATGCAAAGAACCTGGAAGAAAATGGGAGAAAACTGGAACTCACGAAGGATAATAGACGAGTAGGAGATAGAGCTTAGGAGAATTAGAGAAGAGTTCAAGGTTTTCAAATAAGAAATAGAGAAGGTTTCGGTCATTTTTTTAAATAATTTAGCCTCTGTATTGAGGCGTATGCCTCTCCATTGCCTCGGCCACCACCTCAGACAACTAAGGCGTACGCCTCGACTGGGGATTGAGAGGCGCCGCCTCAAGTGTGATTTTGGACCGCCTCACCTCAAGGCGTACGCTTCACTCGCTTTTTAAAACCATGGTTGTGGAGCACAGTCTCAGTTTTCAGTGTTTTCTATTGCTTGTGTTTATTGGTCTTATATACTAATTTCAATTATGTTTTTGTGTGTTATAAACGTTTTCTGGTCAGCACTAACTGAGTGTCTGTGGGTATGAATGTTTGATATTTTTAGAGTAACAAGGGACTAGGGGAGTTGAATGTGTTCTATTTGAGTTTGATGCCTTAATTTTTTGAAGTGTTCTTTATTACTGCTATTACTACTGGTGGTTCATTAGGGGCTTGTGTGTGGTTCATTAGGGGCTTGTGTTTTATTGGTCTTATGTTTTGTGTTATGCTCCTTGCTTTGTCCTTGCGCATAGCCATTGAAGAAGAAAACATACTGCTATGTGTGCTTTTTCATTTTTATACAGTAAGGGGGTGTTTGGGATTGCTTATTTAAACTGCTTGTTAACTTCTTGTATTTTGTCACCGTTGATAAGCAATTTTTAGTGTTTGGATGGGGAAAAGAAAAAATATGCTTTTATTTTTTTGTCACCGCTTATAAGGAGTTTTTGATAAGTCAATCCATTCTAACTTATTAGCTTATTTAAGACAACTTATCAGTTTTTTGGTTATTTTACATGTATAAGCAATCCCAAACTCCTCGAGAAAACAACTTATCGGCTTATTACGTTTTGGTACCATCATAAGCTAATCCAAATACTTTTTATAGAAGTTCGATTTGACACCACATAAGTTGATAAGCATTTCTACAAAAAACATAAGTTGTTTTAAATAAGAAATCCCAAACACCCCCTAAGACTACGTACTAGGGATGCGACTTGGGAGTTGGTAGGTGCATAAAACACTTCGATTTTACATAGCAAGAGTGTTCTTATCCTCTTAACATTTGTGTAACATGTATGTCTCTTTATCGGGAGGCTTTTAATGTTCCTTTTTATGTGGAAGACTTTTATTGTTTATGTAATTTGTTTTTATAAAAAATTATAACTTTTACAATTAATTACCCAAATTAAAGTATTTAAAGACTTTATTAGCAACATTATGCTTCTAAATATTGTTATCAGATAAGTATTACGTATGTAATATTATTTAATTTATTTTTATTTTCCGCATGGAGACTTACACCTCGGCTCGCTGAGGGAAAATGCCTAGCCTCACGCTTCTGTACTTCAAAACCTTGCTTTCTCCTACTTTTTTTTATGGATGAAGAAAGAAATTATATCTTCTATCCTATTTACTTGATCTATAAATTTGAAATCCTGGTTTTTTCAATTGCTATATGGATTGGACATGGGACTGTTGTGATTTTTTTAGTAAGATAGATCGGTCTATGATCTCAAATCTTGTTTCTTCTTTCACATGCGGTTAGTATTTGTTCTTGGACTTCTTCAGTACTGCATTATAACAGTTCCCTTAAAATTATACTTGCAGAGTATCATCTTGTTGATTTGGTAATGCTTTCAAGTAATGGAGATTATCCAATACAACTTGGTTCCTTTGCGTTATCCTTCCCTTTCTGTTTCATTTTCTATTGATTTCTCTTCTTCTTAGCATTAGCAATACGATACTTTTTCTCATATTTCATGTTGTCTTTGTTGTTTCCTTTTAAGGGCTTTGGGTTTTTTTAATGCTGCTTTATAATGGTAACATGCTCAGGATAGTATCATAATGCCCCAAGGTAGTTGCAGGGCACATTCATTATTGCTTTGACTTCTATTAAACACAATCACCTATATGCATCGCTGGCTGAATACCCAACTTTTTGGTTCATGATTTTCTGATATCAGCTACTCAGTTAGCACAATTTCAATTTTGCATATTTATTCCATTTCTCATGTTGCCTTGTTTATCTATTTGCTTTTATGCAGGGGTAGTCTATTTAAATTGTTACATCAATCTAATGTCCATCTTGATGAAAAGAGGCGGCTGCATATGGCTCTTGATGTGGTAGAAGTTTGATTCCAGTATTATGCTTCAACATTTATTTCAGTTTTCTTTCTCATGATTATAAGACATGCTTGTAGGCCAAGGGAATGAACTATTTACACACTAGCAACCCAATAATTGTGCACCGGAATTTGAAGACACCAAATCTTCTTGTTGATAAAAATTGGGTTGTCAAGGTTAGTGTTTCCCTTTTTAGCATGATAAATTTGGTTTCTAGGGCTTATTTTCTGCTGTCATATATAACTTGGTGCTGTTTTACCTAATTCAAAGTTTAAAGTCATATTCTTGTTTTTCTCATGCAGCCATGGTCACATGCTTAGGGGCTATTTGACATTTAGTTGTCTTGTATATTTAATGCATGCAGGTATGTGATTTTGGGATGTCACGCATGAAACATAATACCTTTCTGTCTTCAAAATCTACTGCTGGAACTGTAAGCTTTTTCTACAATCATGTGTAAAATGCTATTATCCTACTTTTAGTCTCTTTGTCTCTCTCTCTCTCTCTCTCACACACACACACACATATACTTTAAAGTCACTCCTTGAAAAATAATTAAATAAATATATATGTATCAACACTGAATTTTTCGAGGATAATGGTTGTGATTTGGCTGTTGGGAGGAGGGTAAGAAATATTATGTTAGAAAATTACTACACCATTGTACTGATACTGTGTCATTGTATTGCAGCCTGAATGGATGGCACCGGAAGTGTTGAGGAATGAACCATCCAACGAGAAGTAAGAGGCATCTTTAACATTGATAACCTCTTAGGCATGAGTATCTTTTTGCATGCATCTTTTTATATCTTGCTGAAAGATGTTTGACTGGTTTGCAGGTGTGATGTATATAGCTTTGGCGTAATTTTGTGGGAGTTGGCAACTCTGCGCACACCTTGGACAGGGATGAACTCAATGCAGGTTGTTGGTGCTGTTGGTTTTCAGTTAAGACGCCTTGACATTCCAGAGCATCTTGATCCTCTAGTTGCGAGGATAATATTTGATTGTTGGCATCCGTAAGTCTATTGCAATCAATCTTTATCACTTTTTCTTCTCTAAACTTGTTAGAAAGCCTGCGAACAAGATTAATTGGGTCCATCAACATTGTACAAAATTAATCTAGGCTTGTGAAATTAAAAACGTCAACTTTGGAGTTTGGACCTGTTATCATCATAACTAGTAGCGTATGGGCCTTTTCTTATAATAACATTACCAACTACTTGATCCTCATAACAATTTTACCCTTAATGTTAATGGAAGTCATGTGCCTGTCAAATGAGATCAATATTAGTTGCTTTTGGTACATGTAAACTTGTGGAAGTAAAATCTTCAAATAGTGTTTTTCTAATATTCATCAGCATATATTGTTTTTCACTTCTAAAACACTAATTAATCCACAATGACTCTGCCTTTGGCCATTCACCTCTTTCTCTTGTTGATCATCTCTACACAACACGCCAAGTTTCAGTCATCACCTCCATTCCTGTTACCTGCACTCACAACACCCCAACCAACACATAGTCATTCCCCCTGTTGCTGCTCTGTATTGGCCAATTTTAAGGCAAGAGGTCTAGCCATTATTCATACTTGTTTCTGCGTCCCATGAAGACTGCCGATTTGTCATTTTCTAATTGTTCATCAAACACCCGCTTCTCCATAAATCCCAAGAAAATCATTTAAATAATGCAATTTAAGCTTTTCATTGTCTTGTTCCCAAGCCGAAAACTAAATTCAAGTGTTTGGTAGTCTTCTAGGAGACATCTATGATGGAAACGAGCACACATCCATGTTGATTTTCTTCACGATTTGACACTATTTATGGTTCTTACTTCTCATTGTCCACAACAATGAGACGAAGTTAAAACAAAAACCATATTAAATATCAATGGAAAGAAAAGAAGATGATGTGTAAGTTGATGGAAGCAGCGGGGCAGGGGAGAAAAAGGTGAGTTTGTGTGAATCAGGGTAATAGGAGTGGGTAAGGACCGAGGACGGTTGTAATAAGGGGGTTGGGGAATTAAGGGTGAGTAGAAAATGTGTAGTAGAAGAATTGACCATAATGAAATACATGTGGTTTATGCAACTAGACTTGTGCATGGTAAAAGGAAGTATGCAATTTTATTGATTAATGAACAAGGAAATATGGTGGATACCGAATACATTGTATATTGTGGGGGTTTTCCGTGCAGACAGATCATAAAATAACAGTTTGATGATAGAAAGAAAACACAGCAGTTGGTAATATCTGTCTTTACTTGGGAGGTTCATCTATTCTCTCTGATTATAGGAACCAGCAACAAACAATTTCCATCGTTTTATGCTTGACAAGAGACTGGCATAGATGATGGATGATGGTGTCCGATGTTAAAGAAACCTTTGTGCGATGTTACTAGTGGTAGTCATTTCGCTAGTTGCTTTTTGATCTTGTGTATACCGAAGCTTGTATTTGTGCCTCTTACCCTGTAGGCCTGTACATATAATTTTACACGTGTGAATTAATTAGGTCATCTAGTAAGTAATTTACTGCCCATACAAGCTTCTCTATCCATACTAAAGCTTCAAGATGGTGTGACCTATTATTTATGTTGTTTAACATAGCCTTTATATGTTGTTTGTAAACTTATTATTTGTTTGTGCAGGGAGCCACATTTGCGACCGTCGTTCAAAGAGATCATTGCCCGACTTAAAGGCCTCAGTCATCTATCAATGGACAGAACAAAAACTTGAACAAGTGAATATGTTTTATGTTGTAGAGCGAAAAAGAACAGGGTAGAACAGTGGTTGGGGAAGTGTAGGCTGGATCAGGATATAAAACGAAACCAAGCACAGCGGAACCACAAGCTGGTATTAATAGCCGTTGGCCGAGGTATGGAGTATGGACATATGGGTCACAAAAAATAGTTTCGATCAACGATGAACTACTAGGCCTAGCTACTAGCTGTAAGCAAATTGACCAAACCCTTTTGTATATTTCTATTGGTGTATAAGTGTAAATTTCAACTCTATAGTGTTAAAATTGGATGCAACATCGTTAAGGTCTTGCAAAAGTTATATCTGGACAAATTTGACTTGAACCAACTTATGACATTTATTTGAATAGTGTAAATGAACCGAACACGAACGAACGAACACGAGTGGAAGCTTGTTCGTAAATGAACCGAACGAACGCGAGTGGAAGCTTGTTCGTGCTCGTTTGTTTAACGAAATTTTTTGTGTTCGTGTTCATTCATTAGGGAAATGTGTTTGTTCGTGTTCATTTATTAAGAGATAAACGAACGAACTTAAGTGAACATAAACAAACGAATGAACTTGAGCGAAAATAAACGAATGAACAAAAAACAACCATCGTTACTCATCATTTCATTTCTAAAGATATCATAAGAAAATGAAAAACCGGGTTAACTAAGGCCATCCGCTATGGAAGCGGTACCGGGCCGGTACCGTCACCGGCACCGGCGGTAACACCGCCGTGGGTGACCGGTAGGCGGCCGGTACCGGTACCCATCGGTACACCCACACCGTTGTCGTCTCACCCCCTATTCTTTCATGCATTGGCAAAATTGGTCCCCCAACGGCTATATGACCGTTGGGGTTGAAAATTAATATTTTTTTTTTATTTTTTT
>LUCG01102681.1:0-13085 GCA_001633085.1 Carthamus tinctorius
ATGCTGATTTCCTTGGCTCCCTTGGCCCTGATACTGATTCTGGGTGGAAGAGAATCCCTGTTGTTATGCCTGCTGCTGGTTGTTGTTGTTGAAACCTCGATCTTGCTGGTAGAACCCTTGTTGGTTGTTGTTGTTGGAGAAGTTGTTGTTGTTAGAGTTGGATCCACACTCTTGGTGATTTGAGTANGTGAATAACCCTGGTAGTTACTGCTTTGGTTCGGACCATGCCAATTTCTGTGGTTGTTGTTGTAACTGCCTTGGTTGTTGTCAGAAGAAGGACCATCGCGATTGCGATAGCCATCACCATATCTGCGATGTTCATTCCCAGGATATCTTTCTACATGCTGATATCCTCCACGACCAAATCTGTTGCCACCTCCTGCAGATCCCTATTGATGTTGTCGGTTCTGATTGAAGCCTTGAGCGGACCTCAGCCTTCGCATGTTTGCGAGAGTAAGGCGAGAGATTCGTCAATGCTAGACAGTTCATCCTCCATCATGAACTTGTCACTGAAGATCATAGGCTCTTCTTGGTTGTACCCTTGCTGATACTGAGGCGGTTGATGCTGATAAGGTGGTTGTTGTTGAGGTGGGGCTTGGCTTGAGCTAGATCCTCCACAGGGCACTGCTACGAGTGCTAGAGGATTAGTTTTCATTGGCTTTATTCCGATCACAAGCTCTTCATGCTGAACCATCATGCTGAACAGGTCATGAAGTCCGAGCGTGCCCAGATTCCAGAGATTCTGACTAATCTGGATGCTGACGGCAAGACTTTGCCACTCATTAGCCAGATTCTTCTGGAACTTGACGTTCACCTCATACTTGTTCTTCTCCATCCCTAGACGACGCAAATCGTTCACGTACGAATTCAANTCTCCTTGGCCTTGAAACCCTTGTATGCATTCATCGCATTTTCTTTCTGGCTCTCAAGCGCCTTCTCGCCTCCCGACATCTGTTGCTCTATCTCAATCTAGACGGCTCTGGCATCGGTGAGGCTGTCGACACACGCATATATGTCGTTCGGAAGGGCCATGATGAGTAGGGCTAAGGCACGTCTGTCAACAATCGCCCTAGCCTTCTGTTCAGGATTGTACATGTGAGGCGGCTTCACGACCTCATACGCAGCAAGAGCCAGAGTTACGGCGGTTTCAGCCACTCCAGCAATGGTTACCGTCACGACCATAGGACCCTCACGGATAGATTTCATGAGGTTCTCGTCGATGAGGTCCAGGAAGTTCACCATCCGGCGCTTCCATTGCTGGTATTCTCCAACGACCAAGATAGGTGGTCGGGTCTCAGATCCTATGCCGGTAATTTCTCTCGACATCTTCTCACTTTAGATCTTTTGCACTCTGAGTGGTTTGGTAGACTGGTTTTGATTAAACATTGAATGGATTGAAGAATTTTGGGAAAAAATTTCAAAGTCAGTAGACTTAGAAATTAGACTGAGAAAAATCAGCTAAGTGTGGAAGGGGAACAAACTCCGATTCGGATAAAGGATTATCCAATTCGGGAAATTGACAAAAGCTGATTTGGGGTTTGAGAGAAAAATCCGATTCGAGAAATGTATAAAATCCGAATCGGGATTTGAGATTTGCTGATAATCCGAATTGAGTTTGGTGAAGAATCCGATTCGGTATTTGGGATAAATTCGAATCGGGATATTAAAGATCAGTTGAAAATCCGATTGGGGGTAAGCAAGAAGTCCGATTCGAGATAGTTATCCGAATCGAGATATTTAGTGTCTGGGGGGTTTGATATTATCCGAATCGGGAAAGTGAGTTTTGACAAAATCCGAATGGAGGTAATCCGAATCGGAAAATGTTGTGTGCTGAAAAGCCGAATGGAGTTATCCGATTCGGGAAATAGGTGATGTGCAAAGTCCGAATGGAGTTATCCGATTCGGGATATAGGTGATGTGCAAAGTCCAAATGGAGTTATCCGATTCGGGAAACTTTGTAGTGTGGATATTCCGAATCGGGAAACTGTGTTGAGAGGGGTTCTCCGAATCGGGAAACAGGTATAATTCGGATTATATAGGGGGAGTTGTCCCATTCGGGAAACTATTGGGATAGTCCGAATCGGATTTACGACCTTTGCATGGGAGGAGGTCCCGTGTTTGCAAAGTCCGTATCCTAAACCCAGTACAAAAAGCTCAAAATTAACTCAAACAGATCGAAATATAAGTGATAAGTGGGGTAAAACAACTACCCAAGTGCAAGGAAACACTTATAGGACACTCTTATCACTTATCATACACACAACTTATAAGAAAAAAGAGATCAGTGTTCTTCAAACAACAGTATAGAACAATCCACCAAAGTGAACGCTCTGATACCAATTGTGAGTCCACAAAGATGAGAAGATAATAATACAGAAGAAGATAAAGGGCATGAATGGTAAACAAAATCAAGAACACTGATAATAGAGAGATCTAATGCTCATGAACAGATGAAAATAGGAAACTTACCAAACACACTTTCTTCTGAATAGATATTTTCTTACTGATATTTCAACTCTGATATTTTGATTAGATTTTGAAATAAAAAGGAGTTCCTTCTTTATATATGAGAAGGAAACTCACAAGTTACAGATTGCCCCCCTGGGGTTTACAAAATACAAAATGGAACTAAACTAACAAAGTTACATAAATAGAAACTAGAAATAGAAAGTTACAATAAGGGCCCTCTGACTTCTATACAATATAAGTCTGGCTCTAACCGAATCACATTTCAGAGCAAAAAGTTTTAAAAGATAAAATTGTCAAGCTTGAAAAAGACTTGAATGCTAAGGCTCTTGAGTTAAAGATGGTGGAGCATGAAAAATCTAACGTTGTTTCATTCCAAAACTATTTTCAAAAGGAAAGGGAATTTTTGCATCAAGATCTTCTAGACAGAGAGCTCAAGATAAGAAAATTTCAAGATGCACAAGGTGTATTTGACAGAATAAGAGTTAATATGGGGAGAAGAGGACTTGGTTTCTCTGAGTTTGACAACAAACCAGGCTTCAAAACCAACAAGCCTCTGAAAAGTATTTTTTGTTCTTCAAAGGTTGAGAAAACTAAACTCCCTAATTTAACTTCACCTTTTAAAAGATGCAGAATCTATGTTGAATCAAATGAGAGGAAACCTCTAGTTATGACAAATGTATCTTTTGAAGATTACTTCAAATCTTTTTCACCTTTAGAAATGAAGGATTCTATTCCCAGGAAATACATGAGTCAGAAACAAATTGGTATCTTTAAGTTTGGTCAACCAGAGACTCAAACCCATTGTGCTTTTGTATGCATAGTTCCTCCTCTTGAGAAGAAACTTTCCTCAAAAGCCCCTCTGAGTTTATACCTTCTCATATTAAAGAAGCCTCTCTCAATGACTCTATTCATTCGGAAATTAAATCTATGACTCTCTGTGACAAAGATCTATCTTTTGAAATATCACCAAGTACAATCCAAGTTATTCCTCTTACAACCTCAATTCAAGTTTCAGTAGTAAGGGATTTTCTTAGCTCGAAATTTGAAACAGAATGTGTCTCAGAAGATGAAAAATCTTCTGAAGAAGACCTCTCTGGGTCAGAATCTGAATCATGCTCTAAGATATCCATGCCATCCTCCTCCATGTATAAAACATGCACAGAAGGTTCCAATGATGATACTTCAGAACATGAAATTCTCACAGAACCTAAGAGTTTTTCTACACAATTTGTTGAATCTTAAATCATTGCTTGTAATCCCTAAAGGGTTTTTTCCGGTAAAAATAAATACAAACATAAATTTGCACAGTGGAATAAAACTGAAAAACCTAAAACAGAGATCTCATCTATATTCTTATACGGATACAATAAAGAGAGGGTTTAAACGATACCTTTAGGCGACAAAAATCGGTTTCTTGGAATGCTATCGGGATTGCACCGCTACTGCACCACCACGAGACCCGGCTGCTAGACCGCCTACGAAATCACCCCGATAATGCGAACAAAGAACAAGATTCGCGTGTATGTGTGTGGATCGATCACAGAAGCCGAAAAGTATTCGGTTTATGTGTTTTTGTCTTCGAGATCGATGAAGGAGAGGAGAGAGAGTGAATTTGTGAGGTGTGTTTTCCTTTTCTTGAGTGATAAGTTAAAACCTTGGGGTTTCCTTGTTTATATACCTTCCTAATAAGGTTAAAAAGCCCAAGCTCGTTTAATCAAAGCCCAAATAATTAGACTTTAATTAAACCTATTATTAAACCCTTTTAATTAATAATCTATTAATTAAAATCCCTCTAATTAATTAATTAACTATTAATTAATTTTGACTATAAAGTATTTAACTAATATTTTATTAACTCTTTATAAATAATAAATAACTTTTTATTATTTAATCTCTCAATAATTAATTTAACTAATTAATTATTTCCATACACATTAATGGTAATTCCAATTGGCTCTAATTGGGTGTGTAGCAGTGTGACCCTCTAGTGTCTTATAACATTGGACATAGCAAACTTATGTTATCTGTCTTGCACATAATCCTACAGACCCCCACTTATGCTAGACAAGTAACATATCCTGTCTACTATTAGCCTAAGGAGGTCCCTAGCCAGACACTTAGGTTAACCAGGTTATAAGATCTCTTATATCCATAGATATAATTCATACTTGAATTGCACAGGTTCTTCCTTTTACATCACAATATTCCTTTCTTGAGTCTTAGACATGGAGTAAAGAATCAATCTATAAACTCAAAATTTTCTCGACTCGGATCTTGACTGTCTACAGTAACGGACTTTACCAAAATAACAACTGTCGTTTCATTCGAGCGGGCCACGTGTTTACAATAGTCTCAACCGTCAAGGGCCCCTGAAATAACTCTCCTTAAGAGGAGGTGCAAATCCCATCTTGACTATCTGCATTTGGGTACACGGCTTCCGCTGCATCTTGTCACGCCCCTTATGACCACCTTGTTACGGTGTAGCGTTACAACGCGCTAAAAATGCAGAAGTCCCCATGTCCCCAAACCAAATATCTCAGGTCTAAGGGCAACCTCAATCAAATCAATGCTCATGACTTGGCTCCATGAAGCAGACTTAATATTGGTCACTTCCAATAACCATCCTTCTTGATGAATATCTATGAATGTTTGGTCACAAGACTTGTGCTTTTACTCTTTACTTTGAATAAATCATCAAACATTCATAATAGAGTTATCTCCCTGTTGTAGCTCCCACTACAACAAGTAGCTACAGAAAATTTTGACTAATTGCAAAAACTTTGCAAATGGTCATGGATGGTTTAAATATGTTATGAATGACAAACATGAAACAATCATGAAAAAACCTCCTATTTCAAACACTATGAAATGTAATTACATGATTATAAGAGTCTCAAGTTTAAACCATGGTAATAATAAAAAACATAAACTAGCTACATGATTCTAGGTACTGCATCCCTATAGAATTCACATGAAGCTCATGCTTTATTCTAGCTAGCGGCTTCGTCAGTGGATCAACGACGCTATCGTCCTTCGGAATCTTGCATATCCTGACATCTCCTCTTCTAATGATCTCTCGGATGAGGTGATGCTCTCTTGGTTCTTTGACATTTCCTCTTCCAATGATCTCCTCTGGGATCTCTCGGATTAGTGTCCCTGAGTACATGTCTCGATCAGTGATGCTCTCTTGGTTCTTTGGCTTGTGCCACGGCTCCTGAGTTATCACAAAATATATCAATCGGTCTAGAGATACTGGCAAAAACTCTTAGATCTGAGATAAAATTCCTAAGCGATACGGTTTCCTTTGCTACGTCTGATGCTTCAATGTACTCTACTTCCGTAGTTGAATCTGCTATCGTATCTTGCTTTAAGCTTTTCCACGAAATCGCTCCTCTATTTAAGGTAAAAACGTACCCAGACTCTGATCTAAAATCTCTCTGTTGGTCTGGAAACTAGCGTCGGTATAACCAGTGACACTAATCTCGTCAACAAAACCTCCAAAGATCAAGAAAAATTCTTTCATTGTTCTCAAATACTTGAGAATGTTCTTGACAGCCACCCAATTGGCCTCACCTGGATTTTACTGGTATCTACTCGTGATACTTATAGAGTATGGAACCAATTTCATTCTGTCTTGATCTTGACTTGATGAAGGACATTGAGCTTTACTCAAAACTATGCCATGTTGCATTGGAATAAATTCTTTCTTGGATTCATCCATCTTGAATCTCTTCAAGATTTTGTCAATGTATATCTTTGACTAAGTGCGATAAGCCGTCTAGATCTATTTCTATAGATCTTTAAACCAAGTATATAGGCGGCTTCTCCCAGGTCTTTCATCTGGAAACATTTACCTAGCTAGGTTTTTACTCCTTGCAATGCTAGTATATCATTTCCTATAAGTAGAATATCGTCTACGTATAAGACCAGGAAGGTTACTACGCTCCACTGAACTTCGTGTAAACACATGGCTCAAAATCACTTTTGGTAAAACCATATTCCTTGATGCGCTTATCAAAGTGTAAGTTCCAGCTCCTAGATGCCTACTTTAATCCATAAAAGGATTTTAGCAACTTACACACCTTATTAGGATTCTTAGGATCTGCAAAACCATCTGGTTGCATCATGTATACGTCTTCTGTTAGCTTCCCGTTAAGGAAGGCGGTTTTGACATCCATCTGCCAAATCTCATAGTTGAAATATGCTGATATGGCCATTAGAATCCTAATAGACTTAAGCATTAATATTGGTGAGAAGGTTTCATCATAGTCGATGCAATGAGTTTGTGTGAAGCCCTTTGCAACTAGCCTTGCTTTAAAAGTGTGTATATATCCATCCATGTCTGTTTTCTTTTTGAAAAACCATTTGTTCCCGACAGCTTTACTGTGTTGGGGCAAATCTGCCAACTCCCAAACTTGGTTGTCGTACATGGATTGCATCTCTGCCTTCATGGCTTCTAGCCATTGTTCAGACCCTTCGCCTGATATAGCATCTCCATAGGATGTAGGTTCATTCAAATCCCCATTGTCTTGGGTGGTTAGAAATCCAAGATACCTATCTGCTCATGACGCACCCTATTGGATCTGCGAAGGTCTTGTGTTTGCATTTCCTCAATCCTCTCTGGTTGAGGTTCAACATTTTCTTGTTGAATAACAGGTTCAACATTCGGTGAAGTGGCATCTTTTTCAACTTCTTGTAGGTCTATATCATTTCTAGTACTTTCGAAGTTGAGAAAATTTTCTTCCAGAAAAGTTCCATTGCAAGCGACAAATACTTTGTTCTCGTTAAGATTGTAGAAGCAATACCCTAGTGTTCTTTTAGGGTATCCTACAAAGATGCACTTATTTGATTTAGGTTTGAGTTTCTCAGAGGATGCAAGTTTGACGTACACCTTACAACCCTAAATCCTCAGAAAGACAGTTTATGTTCTTTTCCCATCCAGATCTCGAACGGTGTCTTTTCTACCGATGCTGCTGTCTCGAGTGTGTGTCCCAAAATGACATCGGTAGCATCGAGTGACACATCATCGATCGTACCATGTCTAGCAAAGTACAATTTCTCCTTTCGGATACACCATTCATCTGAGGTGTGTATGGAGGTGTTAACTGTGAAACTATCCCACACTCCATTAGATGATTGTCAAACTCCTGACTTAAATACTCGCCACCACGATCTGAATTTCTCAAAGTTTTCAGACTTATGTCTCATTAAGTAGACATATCCGTACCTACTGAAATCGTCAGTAACGGTAATGAAGTATCGGTATCCACCCCTTGCCTCATCACTAAAAGGTCCGCACACATCTGTGTGTACAATGCCTAACAAGTCATCGGCCCTTTCATTTGTCTTATTGAAAGGTTGCTTTGTCATTTGCTAGACAAACAAGATTCGCAATTATGAAATGGCCTAAAAATGAAAGACCCTAGAAGACCTCCTTTCTAGAGTTTTTCTATGCGTTTCTTGTTAATGTGTCCCAGCCAACAATGCCAGAGGTAAGTTTGATCCTCAATGTCCCTGGATCATTTACTTATATGGTAGATTTCGTTAGTATTCTCTTGAAGATTTAATGTAAATAGACCATTTACTGAAGTAGCTTTGAAATAGAAAACATTATCTTTAAAGCATAAAATAGATTTATTTTCAAACTTATACTTAAGACCATAGTCTATTAACAAATCAAAAGAAATAATGTTTTTAATCAATCTAGGAACATAGTAACAATTATTGAGTTCCAAAGACATCCCCGAGGGTAAACTAAGACTGTATTTTCCCACTGCTTCAGCTCCTATCATGGTGCCTTCGCCAACTCGTAGGTTCATATCATCCTTCTTCAATGTCTTCCTTCTAGTGAATCCATGTAAATGATTACAAATGTGATAACCACATCCTGTATCGAGTACGCATGACTCATAAGAAGTGATTAAAAAATCTATCATAAAGATACCTGTATCATTGGGCGAACCAATGTCCAGTCGGTCAATGTCAATTGAGTGTTCACATATGTCCTTGCTACCACAGACTGGGCAACTCAGATCTCCTAGCTCATCAATCCATCTCTTTCTTCTTTCGCTCTAGCCTGTCCAATATCTTCTCATGAAGCTTTACCACATCCATCTCGAGTTCTCCCATGTGCTTTATAGCTATAGCACGAACCTCATTTGAGAGGGAGAACCACATAAGTATGACCAACTCATTTTGTGGAACGGAGTATCTAAGGTGTGATAAACAATCAAAAAGCCTCCTCATTTCTATGAGATGGTCTTTAACAGACTGACTTCCTTCCAGCTTCAGTGAAAAGATGTCCTTCATGATCAGGTATTTCTCAGTTCTCTTATAGAAAACAAGCTTGCTTTATATATCTTGCATGACCTCATAGCATGACTTCATTCTCAGATCTTTCGTGAACTCGGATGAGATAGAGAGTGTAAGAATCGACATGACATCTGATTCATCAGCCATGTATCTGAAGTAATCGTTAAACTCATTTTCTGGAGCATTACTTCCAGGTCGTGTTGTGGGTTTTTCTATCACGTATAGCTTACCCCGTGCACTTCAAACATTTCTAAAGTGCAACCTCCGAACTGGAAAGTTTTGCTCTGTAAGCTTCCATTTATCGATGATGAGGCGGAGAGATTCCTCAGGTGTATAAAACGGAATAACAGATAAAGACATCTACAGAAAAATAAAAGAATCCAATTTAGTTATTTGATTATAAAACTCTAATAAATTATTACCCTTAGGAAAAAAATTATTAGACTAGAATCCATATTTCACACGTGTCAGCGCATGGGTTGGGCATGACAACACCTTCCCCGTGCTATTTCTGGTAGGTAAAATCTTATACCAATCGCGCTTTAAATGAAAACACGACTTCTAGATCTTCGGGACACCGAATAATTAAATTCGTGCACATTTAGTCCCTCTAAGTGCATTTTGGGCCGGGACACCCGATTATCACCAAAATAGATCGTACCACCCGAGACGGGGTGAACTCTGGCCGGGACTCCCGATTATCGCAGAGTCTTTCACCCCCTCCCCACTTCAGTTTGAACGCAGATACTCAAGGGTTGGGCACTTCCAGCACCCGCGTACTTTACACGGAGAGATGTACCATCGGGTGGACCGTACTACTGATCAATGATTTTTAAACTTAAGGGACTTTAAAATTTTCCAGTTTTTTATTTTTATTTTTCAAAACTTTTGAAAAAACGTGATTTATAAGCAAATTAGATTGCAATAAATTCTCATTTTTGTTTCAAAACCATTTTATCTAAAATTAGATTTTAAAACCTATGATTTATCACAACCACACATGTAAATAAAATCAACCACGCATGTGAATAAGATCAACCACGCATGTGCAAACGGATAAAACAAAAACTATGCCATAACCTCGCCCTTAACTAATGTTGGTTTCGTGAGCCAAACGAAAACCAACGATCTTAAACCTATACGGACAAAACAACACACATGGGATGAATCTTTGATGCTCCCACTGACTCCAACATCCAAGTTTGCTCCTTTGATCTCCGTCTTCGCTTTAATAACTAACATTTATTCTAACTATTACAAAATTAAAACAAGGCACGCAGGCTCGCTAACTAATCTAAAATTTTACAATAAAATTTGGGTTGTAATTGGCACGCAGGCCTCCCATACCAAAATAAATAAAACATTAAAGCAATTAAACAACCAAAACAATCCACAAGGTCTAAGGGCTCGGCTAGGCATCAACATATATTAATTCATTAACTAGTGTCTTTTCTTGATGAAAAAGTCAAACACGGTTTTTATCCGAAAAATATAAAACTAAAACTAACATTTATAATGAATCCAAAAACTATTAATTTATTTCTTTTAAGTAATACAACTGATTTAAACAAACCATTACCTAAAATAAATTAATCTTGACTTGGGTCGAAACCCTAAAACGCCAATAAACCCTTTTGGGCCATAAACTTGGTTCCAAAATTCTGGGTTTGGGACCGTTTCAAAACTGAACTTTTTGGGCCCGAAAAAGGATTGGACTAAACCCAAATAGCCAAAAACAACCAGGGGTCGAAACCCTAATCGTTGCCGGCGGTTTCGCCGTCGACCGGCGTACGGCTGGCGATCAGCCATGGCTTGGCCAGCGTTCTGTTGGCGATCGGTCACCACCTTTTCGCGGTGGTTTTCCTTTTTCGCTTCGATCAATAATTTTAAACATTCAAATAAAATTAAGTGTTTATACAAAAACTAAATAAAAACCCCAAAACTTGTTTTTCAAGAAAACCTTTTTCATCAAGATACAACGAACAAAAAATTGTTCCGTATCGAATATAGAAGTGGCTCTGATACCACCGAAGGGTTTTTTCGGTATGATAAGCATAAATACAAACATAAACATGCACAGCGGAATAAAACTGAAAAACCCAAAACATAGATCTCATCTATATTCTTATACAGATACAATAAAGAGATGGTTTAAACGAAACCTTTAGGTGACAAAAATAGGTTTCTTGAAATACTATCGGGATTGCATCGCTACTGCACCACCACGAGACCCAGCTGCTAGACCGCCTACGAAATCACCTGGATAACGCAAACCAAGAACGAGATTCGCATGTATGTCTGTGGATCGATCACACAAACCGAAAAGTATTCCGTTTATGTGTTTTTGGCGTCGAGATCGACGAAGGAGATCAGAGAGAGAGAATTTGTGAGGTGGGTTTCCTTTTTCTTGAGCTTGAAAGAGGAGGAAAAAAAATCCAAAAGGGTTATTGAAAAACAGTCTTCCTTCTCTAATTCTTAGAAGCCTAAGCTAACCTCGCAGCAAAAGCAAAAATGGCCTAAACTTGATGTTGTTTCAACTTCTGTGACAGTGAATGCAGGAAAACCAAAGAAGGGTGGTCAACAAAGGAAAACCAAAAAACCTTTTCCTAAAAAGCCTAGAATAGTTAGGGAGTTCTATAACAATAATCCTAAATCTAGGAAGGGCTCTAAAAATAAACACTATGTACCTTTCTTTAAGGATTTTAATGAAAAATTTAAACATTTTGCTTGTGATGTTTCATATTGCAAATGCTTTAATCTCATGCATGTTTTATCCCAACATCTATCATGTTCATCCTGTCTGGTCACTCATCCCAAGAACAAAGTTCCTAGGGATGAAAATGCACAATTTGGCAACTTAAAACTGAAAGATAAGTCCAAACCAAGGAGTGCTATGGCATCTCGAAAACAAGCTAACTCAAAAGGATCAATATGGAAATTGGTACCTAAAATATCTGTTGCTTGATTGAAGAAAAGAAAGTCTGTGCCTACCTGGTATGTTGATTCAGGTTGTTCAAGGCACATGACTGGAGATAAGGAGCTTCTGAGCTCTTATCAAGAAAAAGAAGGTTGCTTAGTTACTTTTGGTGGTAATGAGAAAGAAAGAGTGAAAGGATATGGAATCATAGTCAAAGGAGACATTAGAGTAAATCAAGTGTCTTATGTGGATGGACTTAAGCACAACTTGATAAGTGTGAGTTACCTCTGTGATAATGACCTGGATGTGAAGTTCAACAAGAAATATTGTGTTATGTTCAAAGAGGATACATTCATAGAAGTTATGTGAGCTGACAGAAAAGGTGATCTATATCTCTTATGCTTTGAGACCTTAGAAAATAAAGAAGAGATATGTCTTGTGTATCTCAAGAATGAAGAACCATGGGTTTGGCATAACAGGTCCTGTCACTTGAACTTTCATACTCTTGATAAGCTTGTAAGGCAGAAATTGGTAAGTGGTTTACCCAACATTAAATTTGAAAAGGATCATCTATGTTCAGCATGTGAAATGGGCAAACTCAAAAGGGTAGCTCACAAAATAAAAACTGACATGTCCTATGACAAGCCTCTGCAATTGCTTCATGTGGACCTCTGTAGTCCAATCCCTGTGCAGAGTCTTGGAGGGTGATATCGCCAAAATTATACATGCTTTGTAACTACTAAATCCATGGGTTCTCCCCATTTTTGTCCCGTTTTGGTTCATTTGACCTCCGAAAGCCATGAATTCTTTATTTTGTAGGTTTAGAAGGCACTTGGAACAAAAAAGTATGAAAAAGGCTTAAAAACGAGAAAAGTAGAGTTTCATGGAACAGAAAGATCTTGCGATCGCGAGACGACAATCTGGCGTCGTGAGATTAGCTTCACTTGGAGAAAATTCTAGACTTTTCAAAGGTGGCGATCGTGAAATCCGATATCGCATCGCTAAAGGTGTCGATTGTTTGAAGAAGCTTCAAGAACATACAAGAAACCCTAATTTTGGAAGAGATTTAAGAGTCTCGCGTCGCGAGACCTCATCTCTCGAAGCGAGGTGCGTCGACCAAGCCTATAAATAAAGCCTTCTAACCTCATTCAGAAAATCATCATAAAATCGAAATATCTTCAATTCATTCGAGTAATTCACAGCCGGGGGAGGAGAGTCGTATGAATCAACAGTTGAAGAAGGTGCTTAATCTCAGTGAAGCGACATCGGTTTGCACCCGGAGCCGATTTTCTGGTGTACTCTCTACAATTGTTGCACGGTGTGCTTAATGTGTTCATATCATTATCCTGTTTTATTTATCATTATGTTTAGAGGCTAGATTTATCTA
>LUCG01102719.1:0-11083 GCA_001633085.1 Carthamus tinctorius
CATGGGACAGTAAGTTTTGTCCCGTCCTGTCCTGTCCTGTCTCACGTACCAAACGCAGCCTAATAGAAGTCCACCACATTTACTTTTTCATCACAATCTCATTTTTGGAGCCTGAATATATAATAGTTACAGCAATGGGCTGGACTTCTATGCCAATAAGTAAGTGTCTAGATATTGCTATGGTTTGAGACAGTAATTTGAGGGATAACCATAAAGGAAACAAAGATGCTCAACATAAGTACAATCACATAGCAGGTTAAGAGGAATGCCAATGAGAGATGAAAATGTGACAGAAAGTAAATAACACCTCAGTGTTTCGTTTCTTCTTCAAGTGATCGTCAAAGTCAACAGCAAAAGCATCTCCCACACCATAGGGAGGGCGATGCAACTTCATCAAGTCCCAATCAAAGAGTTGTTTGTCAGGATGCATAGAGGTTACACAAAGCAAGTACTCTGAGCACACATCCGACCTCACCCTTCTCTGCAACTCAGATAGCTGGCATTAAAATTAATATAATAAGAAAGAGAGTCAGAGTAGATATGTCATCATCATTTACAGTCGGAAAGCATCCTAGTCATTAGCCATTGACGACAGCATCAGTGCACAAAGTTCTAGCATATGTAGCCACTAACCATATTTTAAGGAGGGCACTTCCCAAACAAATGTTAGAAACCATTTAATTAATTTACTGCATGAAACAAGTACTAAATAAGTAACATATACTGTTAGCACCTAGCACTCCTAACATTTTGGTTTTGTCCATCTAATTCCGCTCTAAACTTAGTTGCAAAGGGGCATGTGAAGCATAGGTTGAAGTAGAAACCACCAGAACCATCAATACAATCTGTACATGCAAAAGTAAAATGGATAGAAAAGCAAGGACTCCTAAAATCAGAGTCTACCTTAAGTCCATAAAGTTCAAGCAAGCACTTTGACTGCAGGTCATCGCCTCTGCTTGTAGGCAATTCTGAATACATGATAGAGATAAATGAATGTAGATCATGGAACTCCTAAACAAATTTATCAATAAATAAGTCACAATAGGTAATGATCCATTTGAAGTAGAACTGTATCAGACCTTGATAACATCCAATTTTATGTTACAAACTTATGATGTGCAAATAGCAAAATCACATAGAACGTAAGGAATACTAAATAATATCAACATTCTACCACTAACAGTAATGATGATATCATATCCTAGGTGCAAATGAATTAATGAAAGAGTAGCCAAAAATAAAAGGTAATAAAAGCAAAAAACCCGAATTAAACATGCCTTAAGGTAGAGTAACAACTGCAGCCTTTCAAGTAACTTGTGAGCATGACGGCGGGTGGGAACCAAATAAGTATATTGACGATAAAGTTGCAAATATAAACATACCTATTTCTTGACGACATGGAATTTTTAATTTCAGCTAATATTGCTAAAGCGTTGCTGTTAGGATTTCTTTATAAATTATAGAGGGGTTACCTAATGATCACGACGGGTCAAGTTATTTCTTTTACTTCCTCTTGTAAGTTTTACCTATAAAAAGCCATTTGCCATCTGTAATGAGCATGCTTAATAAGATCTGAATATAATCAATCTCTCTCCTTCCAAATCCTCCCTTCATGTTCTTTGTTTCTACCCAACTGCATACTTCAAACCCCAAAACTCCCTACTCTGGTTGTGACAAGCAGTATCAGAACATCATTCCTGTACATGATTTTTTCCTGTAATCCCTGTAAGTCATGTATATAAAAGAAATATTGAAACACCTTAAACGTGACTATATCCATCATAGTTCTGCTTTAGCACAAGTATATAGATGAGCACAAATTTCCAAACAAACAAACAATTGATTCTTTCATTCCAGAGTTCTGTTTCAGTTCCGTCAGATTCACTTTGATTATATCAGCTTCTTCAAACTAATTAGCATTGGCGCAATTGATCAGTAGATACCAATAAAAAACAAGCCAGATTCTTAGTTGAATTAGTGAATTAATTGATTAGCTTCCTCAAACTAGTTAGCATTGGTGATATTAATTCTCTTTCTCTCTCTCTCTCTCTTTGACGTCTCTATACCTGATCACATAGTATCAGAGCAACAGCTCTTGATCTTCTTCATTTGTTCTCTAAGCTCGTAATCCTCTACATGATTCAACGTCTAGATTTCTCCATATCTGATCCCTTTGCAAACATGCCAAATCTGAGTGAAAGTTCCAATTCAGAAAGTGGTAACAACATGAATGCTTCAGTGTATTCTAATCCTCTGCTCCTGAGTCACATTGATAATCCAGGTTCTGTGATAGTTGCACAAATTTCCATAGGGAAGCAGTTTGAGGCAAGGAAACGTGCCATGACTTGTGCTCTGTCCGACAAGAATAAGCTAGGGTTTCTCACTCGCAGAACTAAGAAACTGATGAAAGATGATCCAACCTATGAAGACGAGGAATAATGCAACTCTATTGTCATCACACGGATTTTAAATGCTGTGACTCCAGAGATTGCTGAAAGTGTGATCTATCACATCTATAAAAGAGATCTATAATGGATTGCATCCCATATATGGGAAATAAACCAAATGTCATAGTAGAGTGATTCAATGACAACATATCACACCAGGTTCAAACAGACATGGGATGATTTTGCTTCTGTTGATGATATGCCAGATTGCAGTTATGTGGCTGTTGAGGTGTGGATGACACTTATGGACAGACAACTTGTTTAGTTCCTTATTGCTCTAAATGATATCTAAGCTTCAACTAGAGAAACAATTCGACACAAGAAACACTACACCTATTGTTGCTGAAGCATATGTGATTCTTATTCAAGAAGACCAGCAGAGAGAAGTTGCTGCTCCAATGAGGTTGAACACTGATGGTGTAGCTATGATGGCTAATACGAACAGTTTTGCAAATGCAAAAAACATTTAAGAATGCTGAAACGAGGAAGAACTTTATCAGCAAATTATTGCAAAAAGAAAGGACATATTAAAGCAGAGTGTCACACACTTCATAGAGAAACAAAGGGTTTCGCAACCTATATTTAGAGAAACAAAGGGTTTCGCAGTATGGGCAGGTACATCCTTGACTACTATTTTCTAGCTTGAGGATTATAGATTTCCTGGCGTCTGATCACTTTTGCAGTCAGTCCACTATGTTTTCATCCACAAAACTAATCAAGCCATATAAGGTGAAGTAAATGAGGTTACACTATTTGTTAAATATGTGGAAGCTGTCTTCTTATTAAGTATGTTGTTCTTGACTCATCTTCTATATGTGCCTGCATTTCATCGAATCTTCTATCTGTGCCTAAACTCGATTCGTATCGCCATCGTTCTATTCATCTCACTGACAGCTCTTGATACTTGGTAAAAGGGTTGGAAGTCTATATCTGTTAAATCCCATTGAATTTAATTGCACTGTAAATGCTAATTTCTCATTGTCTAATAGTGTTACATCAGACAAATTTGATAAGCAAGTTTCTTTTTGCCATTTACGATTTGGTCATCTTCCTATGTACAAACTCATGCTCGTAAATCTTATTCTAAGTAAATGCAATCATGAACTGTTTCATTCATGTGTTGCCGCTATATTTGATTTGTCACACGTAGATGTTTGGGGTCCTCTTCATACCCACATATGGTGGCCATTGGTATTTCCTCATCATGGTTGATTATAGTCGAACTTGGATTAATTTCTTAACCCACAAAGGTTCAACTTTTTTCAGTTTCAGTCATTCACTCCTTTATCCAATTCGTCCAAACACAAGTTGACGAAGTCATGAAAGCCATTAGGTCAGATACTGCCAAACGAAATAGGCAGTAGCAGCACCGAAAGCAGTTTGCTTTTTGCATCAACTCTCTTGTCGATATCCCCACAACAAAATGGTTTTGTCGAACAAAAACACAAACATTTGCTTGAGACAACATGCTCTTTGATGATTCAGTCCGGTTTACCTTTAGCTTTTTGTGAAAATAGCATTTTGATAGTAGCCTACCTTATAATAGAATTCCTACACAATGCTTGATAATTCCACACCCTTTGAACTTTTATTCAACTCCAAACCAGAATATCATCGCATCAGAACATTTGGGTGGTAATGCTGTGTATCTATCTCTACTATTCATCGACACAAGTTGCAATCCAGGATGATCCACATGTCTCCATGGGTTATCCCTTAGGTCAGAAAGCCTACAAAGTAATGCATCCAAATAGATCTCTTATTCAAGAAATATTCAGCTTTGTGAATATTTGACGTATTGCTGCCCATTCATGTCCCTGACGGTTCGGTTCAAAAATATACATCTTTTCAACATAACTCACCATCTCCTATTGTCCCTAAGATTGTTGAACTGAACAAAACCTCATACCAAGTCATGTCGTACGGTTGTACCTACTTCTACTCAACATGTTGCACCTACTCTCATGCCAAAAAACTAGTGTGACACCTCCTCATCAACCTATTCCTTGTCATATGGAAGTCCACAAGAGTTCCTAAGCCTCCTACTCATTTAAATGATTTCGTTTGTCATCATGTGTCATCCCGTATGTCCACGCCATTTCTTGAAATATGTCCTCACGCTATGACTAATTTGTTTATTTCTTCCCAAAATATGTCTTATTGCTTTAAGTAGTGGCAGTCAATCTTTGTTGCCAATATTCTTCCTATGGTAGATCCTAAGACATGCAAAAGCAATCACTAATCCCTTCTAGCAAAAAGCAAAGGAAAAAAATGTAGCTTTAAAGGCAAATAAGACATGGAAGTTGGTGCCTTGACCAGCAAGAAAGCGTGCGCCATCAAGTGTAAATGGGTATACAAAATTAAATTCAATCAAGATGGTACTGTTGAAAGACATATTGCGAGGTTGGTTGCAAAAGGTTTTACTGAATGTGCAAATGAGGATCAGGATCACCATGAAACTTTTTCCCCTGTTGTCAAGATTACCGATATTCGGTTGCACCTTTGTTCTTGCTATCAAGAAACATTGTCCCATGCATCAATTAGATTTAGATATCAACAATGCGATCTTGCATGGTGATTTACATGAAGTTTACACAAAGAGACCTCCAAGAATGTCTTGTTCATATCGCAACAATGTTTGCAAGCTCACAAAGCCCTTATTTGGTTTAGATTTATCAGCTACATCTATTAATATATATTGAGATTTTAATACTATTATTAGATATATATTTATAAATATTATTTTTATTTTTATTTTCTGCATAGGGGCTTATGCCTCGTCTCACCTCAAGTTTCCGTACTTTAAAACCTTGGTTCTCTATTAGACAATATAATTAGGAAAGATTCTCTGTATATTAATATAATTTAGAAAGATTTTCTATATATTAGAGGGTCTAATTATAGTCTATATATAGACCCTTTATTCTCCCTTTGTAAACACACAATCAATACAATTCTGATTACCAAGTTTAATTTTCTCCCTTCTAGATTTTAATCTTGAGCCATGCAGACATGATTCTCCTCAGAAAAGGAAGCAATGCCAATTTTCTTTAAAATATAAGGGGGTATTATTAGTGTTGTTCAAAGGTTTTCTTATTTCTTTAAGTGTTAGTTGGCACTGCCTATATATAGACATTTTCTTGGTGTAATAGACATGCTTTATATGATCTGAATGACCAAACAAATTAAGGGGCCGTTTACTAAACGCTTACTAGGGTAGGCACTTACCAATGTCATTTATCGTATTGATTGCGTATGGCAAGTGCCGAGAAGCTTACCTGGTAAGAGACAAGGCAAGGAGCCAAGGACCGAGACTCTTACCACGGTAAGTGTTGGAAATGACACTTACCTGGCAAGTGCTTACCGCGTTTATCCGCTATCAAGGCCAAAGATGTTATACAATCAGGTAGTTGAATGTGAATCTCTTGTCGGTAAGCGCTACCCGGTAAGAATTTGGTAAACATCCCCTAAGTGTGTCTCTCTATTTCCCTGGGAATCCTCCCTCTTTCCTATTTCCATCTACTTTCCTTACCCTAACTGGTATGTGGCAATTCTAAAGAAGTGTTCTATACTGTTAATACATAGTCTACATAATTTGCAGTTGAGGTGCTTCCTATTATTCTGTAATAGTTAATATATACACAAGATTATATTTAGTCATGTTCACCTTGTACCTAGGTATCAATATAGGCCATGAGCGAAAGTGCTGCAAATGAATTGAATTACAAGCATAGGCAACGTTCTTAAGCATTAAGAACAGTTTCATGGAACTTAAAAAATATCAATAAATGTTTTTTTCCAGGTTAAGGAACCTTCAAGTTCAGTCAACCGATGTTGAATATGGCTCTGGACTCTATTTTCCCTTGCTTCAGCAAGTTCAGATCCGGATATATGACCCGGCCACTGTTTGGTCAGAGCATCCTCAAGGTCTGTCATTAGATCTCCTTCATTTGATATCGCAGACTCATCCTGTACCCGAAAAAAAGGTAATCAGTGATAAGGAGAATCACTCTAGATCAACCAGACAAATTGTGCTCCAAATCATCTCTGAACAAAGTCCTAGATTTGGCTTAGTGCTACCAAAATATTGGAAAACATTCAGCAAGCTGCATTCAACTACAATTATCACAATAAGTAAATACAGTGATACAACAACTTTGTTTTAAAAAAATGGTGGGCAGCAAACATTTTCTTGTGAAGATAGACTAACAAACAAATTAATACCAACGAAAAAAACAAAAAAACTATGTCCTGGGTAATGAATAACTTCAAGTCATCTGTAGTATAATGTCAGCACTCAGCACTTCGTCTACAACGCCTAGCAAAAGACTAATCTCACTGAAGAGTAAAAGATCATATATAACAACTTCAGATTTCTTTCACAGGGAAAGCCAACAATTCCATAATTATTGTAGTCATTTGTATTAGCCTTTGCTTTCATGACCCTTTGTTCATCTAAACAGTGAATATAACAGATACAAAAGCCAGAGAATAAATCACAAATTCACAATTACAGAGCATGTTTCTACCTAAAAATCTCCAACAAGCTTTCCTATATGGTTATATACTTATATGAAAGATAGCAAAAAGTACCTCATATTTGCAAGTTCATCTAGAAAGTGAGAATAAATTCACAAGCAAATGCAAGTTCCAGAATACTCACTGTAGGCTATTGTATAGTCGAAAACACGAACAACATTGTGGTTGTAAGAGTTACAAATCTATATCACGAATTAAAAATAATATTCAAGACACCATCAAACCTTAAATTGTAAATTCTATATTGAATTATAACTTATGAGTACTCAAAATAGCCCTAAGCTTCCAATTACACAAGGAAGAAACAACAATGGTTCCAAACCAACAAATTCAGGTCAACAAAACACAGAGGAAAAAGAACAGCTTCAAGTAGCTGAAGAATTACAAAACAAAGTTGCTGTTTTTACAATGGATAGACTACAATTAGCCCCAAATCCACCAGTTGTGAGTAAAGAACTCCAAATGTGACATGTGCTCCAACAAAAGGGAGTGGAAACAGTTCAATGATATAATAAATATGCAACGAAAAACTAAACTTGAGCATGAAAAAATATCCAAACCCAAGTTAGCGAACCTTCGTGAGGACTTAAGTTCACGTGAGACGAAGCTCTTTCCGTGTGAGACAGGTGAGACCAAGAGAAAACACATGAAACTTCACAGCAAAACAGTAAAAATCATTCCAACATTCATACCGAAAAAAAACTTACAAAGTAAAAAAAAATCCAAACAAACGTAAAAAAATCCAAACTTCAACGGAGAAACATTGTAAAGGTATATATATCCGAACCTTTACAAGGAAAGTGCTGGTAAAAAAAATCGAACCTTCACAGTAAAAAAACACCATTACCGTAACATTTACATTGTTTTCACTATGAATGTTCGAACTTTTTTTACCTTCACAGTGTTTTTTCTTGTGTAAAGCCTTTGGTCTCAAAGGGTCTCATGAAAAAAGCTTGGTCTCGCCTGAACCTGACCCCAATCACCCCCAATCACCAGACGATTAAATTAGCCAAAATCTGGCAATGATACAAAGAAAAGGCAACAGATAATCCTAAAAATCTAGAAAACATTGAGAACCAAAAACATATCCGTGATGAAAACCTCATACCTGGACCTGTGTGGTGTGATGAAAACCAGCAATGGCTGGTGAGTGGGCGTAGATGGAGGAGACGGCATGGAAGAGGTCGGGAGGAAGAGGAAGGTTGTGAGAGAGGAGATTGAGGGCACAGGTCAAGGTTTTGGTATGGCGTTCTAGATCTAATAATGAGGAGGAGGAGGAGGAGCTCTCCACCACCTGGGCGCCCATGGCACCTTCGCTCGCTGTAATTTTTGGTTTTCTTTTTTGTGTATTAAAAAACAAAATTGGAGCGAATGTTGGGAATTTCAAACAAATTTTTTAATACAAATTGCTTTCATGCCTGCTTGTGTGGATTTTTACAAAATAGAAAAGCCCTCGCAACTCTCAACTGGAATTACGAAATCACCCTTAGGATGTCTTCTCCAAAACTGGAGAGAAAAGAAAAGAATTGTGTTTTTGAAAAGAAGAAAAAAAGGAAGGAAAATAAAGTTTTTTTCTATTCATCTTCTTGAACAGGAGAGGAAGATCTTGAACAGGAGAGGAAGAGGTGATGTTTACAAATATACTCTTTAAAAATATGTCTTTTATAATAAAAGATTGAGTAGTATTGTAATTTTAATAATTTCAACAATTTTAATAATTAGTTTTTCTTTCCCCTTCCATCCCGCATTTGGGAGGAAAGTTTTGGAAGGAAACATAAGTGGGATTTGATTCGCAGATTCTGAAGGAATCTAATAGAATTGGAATGTTGAATTCTATTGACCAGATTTCATTCCCTCGTTTGGTTCATTCTTTTTGACAGAAAGAATCTATGAATTCCATCAAATTTCACAAATGAATGAATTCAACATTTCTTAGCAACTACCAAGTATTCTGATGGAATAGGATTCAGTTTTTCTAAAATGTCAGATATACCCTTGATCCAATGAAAGATAAGTTATCTTATTAATTTATTTCATAATTATTGTATTATTTTATTTAATAATTTATTTATTTATTTATTTAATAATTATTTNCTATTTATTTTATTTTTATTAAAAAAATAAAGTAATTAATTAATATTTATATAATCATTTTGTGTGAAAAATTAAAATTATCAAAAGGGTATTTTAGTCATTTACCAAATTTTCATTTCAATTCCAAAGCTAAATTCTGCGAACCAAACAGACAGATTACAATTCTTTTAACAGATTTCATTCCAATTCTGCCAACCAAACAGGTGGTCAAACATGACAACATTCCATTCTAATTCCTTCAAAATCAAATTCCTTTGACAGATTTCATTTCATCCAAAAATATTATGCGAACTAAACGCATAGTTAGCATCATTTTCCCTCGCTTTCCTTTCCTTTCTCTCCTAAAAATGTTTTGAGAACACTACTAGTTTTTACTTTCCTCCCTTTTCCCTCGTTTTCCTTTCCTTTTCTTCGTAAAATGAGTTTCGAGAGTAAATTACAAATTTTGTCTGTGTGGATCATAGGTGGGACCCAGTGTAAAGCGGTATGGATTTATATGAGTGGAGAGAATCTACAAGAGGTAGGGATAGCAAGTTAGCAACCCTCTCAAATTAAATAATATATAAACTTAACCCTTCCTCACACTCCCTTTTTTCACTCGTCATACTTCACCACCCTGGTTCTTCTTCATGATCACGAATTCCCCCATATCCGGCCATCTTAAATTTAGAAATCCCTGAAGGAACCATTAAAGATCATCATGTAAAATATATGTTTACCTACAAAATTCGGTTTTTTTTATTAAGATCAACTACAAAAGTAAAACAAACAATAGAGACATATCAAGCTGACTATTGAGAATGTAATGAGAATCTTGGTGAAGCTATATTCAAGGGAGCAGGATGATTTTCTTGTGCAAGTTTCTTCCAAGTACAAAACCACTTCAATAGAGACATATGGAACTGAAAATGAAAAGAAACGTTGGAAGAAAGATGAAGACGAAGATAAAGATAACAAGTAACTTTATTCTTATCTAAGTTACATATTCCCTCCATCCAAAGAAATATTCAGGGCCTGTTTACCTACTCACCGCCTCTTATTAGGCAAGAGGTGCTTACCCAGTAAGAAGGGATGTTGTTTACCAACACATGCTAACCCGTAAACATGCTATCTGTTTCTTTCTGACTTATGCTTCAATTAGCGCTTACCCAGACGCTTCATGAACAAACCATTTTCAGTTAGCACTTACACAAACCACACTCTTGGTTATCTTACCTAGTTAGTAAACAGCCCTTCACTTTCACAGCTTCAATCATACCAAGAAAAGTGTCCAGCAATATTTGGTAATTTCCAGTTTCATGTTTGAGTCATTTAATTCAGTTGGAGTTGGAATTTGGGTAACAGTTTGCATTATTGATTAATTTCTGCAGTCGTTTTAGAAAAGTTCACCCTTAAAGACTTTGGAGCATTCTTTATGTTTAAGTCGCTAACATATGAGCCTTATGTTAGTAAAATAATACCACAAAACATATTAATAATTAATAATTAACTTAAAATTAACGGAAGTTGGTAACAAACCCGGTCGTTCGGACATTTATCGTTACCTTGAACGGAGTTCAAAGGGAAGAGGAGAAATACGGATTTGAGTCGAGGCCGATGATGAACATGGTTTCCTTGAAACCGATTTGCCCCCTACCGGTGTGTCAATTTCTTAGGATCCAACAACTCTAGACAAAATGGAATTATGTCAGACTTTACCTTTTGCCTGGACTTAAGAGTCCCTTCTTTTTTGGAGCTCGTTCTCCTAATACATTCTTGTTTCTTCTTTCTATATTATATATATATATATAGAGAGAGAGAGAGAAAGGTACAAATGAGAACTGAAAAAAAAATGAGAAGTAGAGAAGTGATCCACACCACTCATCTGGTCGCGATCACGGAGGATTGACGTGATTCATGGAGAGTGGAGACGATTCAAGGAGGGTGGCCCGGTTAAAGCCGCCTTTATTGACCGGATGAGTGGTGGAGATAACTTATCTACTTCTCATTTTTTTAGCACTTCT
>LUCG01102733.1:0-11634 GCA_001633085.1 Carthamus tinctorius
ATGGATGGAAGAAATAAACACCGTGCAATGGTAACAAAGAAGATATTAAGATTTTGTGAAAGATAAGGTAAGAGTTTCTTTAGTGAAAGAGAGAGTGAAAGAGATAGAGTGAAATAGAAAGAATGGGTTTGTTTTGTGAAAGAGAGTGAAAGAGAGATANATAGAGTGAAAGAGAGAATGAGAGATAGAGTGAAAGAGATGGAGTGAAAGAGAGATAGAGCGAAAGGAAGCGGCTGATCAAGAAAGAAAGAGAGAGTTGGGATTTAGGGTTAGGGTTTTTTTTTATTTTGGTCCAATGGAATCGTGCCACGTGGCACATCTGTCGGCAGAAATCAAGTCAACCCGCCCCGGGGCGAGTTGTGTGGGGTGGGGTAAGTTGAGGGACCATTGTTGGCATTCTTCTAAACTATTAGGCAGGGACCGAATGTGTAAATAAGCCAAACCCGCCCTGTGGCGACATATAACAGGGCGGGTTCATCAAATGTTGGTCGGACGGTGATGTTTTTGGCCGGAATTTACGCCGGTGCCGGAGAAAAGTCAAACCCGCCCCGAGGCGAGTTGAATGGGGCGGGTTAGATGGTTAGATCGGTAATCTCGTAGAGAAAGTGGCTAGGAGACGATGTGTATTTATTGAAATGGCTAAAAAAATAATTTTCTCATCATAAAATCATAAAATTTTAATTCTTTTCTAGATATGAAAGAATTACTTATATGAGTGAATTGTGGATTTTTGATATTTTTCGATTAGGGTCCCTATGGTATGACTATTGTGGATCTAGTCCTTGTAGTATTCAATTTGTTTTGGTTATAGCCCCTCTAAGTAACATCATCATGAACTCCATTAAATCAAAGACCATCTTAGCTTCTTTCTTTTGTTTATTTTTTCATCTTTTTCCTATAAATAAATAAATAAACACAATATTTTTATACACACATATATATATATATATATCAATATCAAAATATATAAAATATTTAAATTAAAAAAATTATGTTAAGTACAATTTAATTTTATTGTTTTAGTATTTTTTTTCCCTAGTTGAAGTTTATATAGGGATTAAGCTCCCACTCCCTTCCTCCTTTCCCAGTATGTACCTGGTTACCCGACAAAATACATAAAACCCACTTAAGTTCACCATCCAACATCTAAAACCAATATTAGATATAAAATAAATTATATAAAATTATAATTCTAAATAAAAATCACCTACTTCTAAAATTAAACACAATAGAAATCACCTAATCTTAAATAGGAAATCATATAAAACTATTGTTTGGGTAAAAATCTACGACTTACGAGGGACGACTGAAATATATAAGATCATGCATAGGATAATAATCTTGTATTTAAATAAGATCCTGAGAAAGGATCATCGTACGAAAAAGCATGCCCGTCGTGTGACCTTGGTATGACCATCGTACGACATCTTACGATAACGTACGACATCAACCGATAAAATGTAAGATTAATGATTTCTAACGGTCATCTATGTTTTAGCTATTGTTTTATCACAGGATCAAGCCAATCAAAGAAGGAATCAACATGTAACCGACGACAAAGATTCATAGAAGCTTTGATGACAAGACCGTTATAGCCGTTGTCATCAAAGTCAATCAATGCTCTGCAGTTACACAAGAGTTCAACTATAAAAGAGACTATGAAGCATCAAACAAGCCATCTGATTCACAAACTATTTTTCGAAGAACCTTCAACAATCTCGCTCTCTTTCTGTTTTCTTACGATCCTTTGTAATTTACTTACGTTCATTAGTTTTTCCTCATTGTAACGTACGAGCGATAGTTGTAACATCAGGGACATCACCCCTAAATTGGTGATCGCTAGTGGGGCGTCGACTTTGTCTTAAGTTGGTCGTAGGTTTTTTCCTCGTCCTAAGGTTTTTCCTGCGTCATCAAACTCTTTGTCTCTGTTTATTTCGTTTTCTTTGTTTTACGTGTGTTCTATTGAAAAGGCTCATTTCTCTCGACGGATAAGCCTCATTCGAAAACCTAAAGTCGTCTTAGGTGCGATTTTTGGCATTAACAATTATAAATTAAAATTTAATATATAATATACCAGGTACTGCAAACTGCCTCTGGCCTTCGCACCCGTTTTGGCAGGGAATCCCTATTTCCCTGGTCCCCTTAGAATCGGGTAAACAGGGTTCTCTATTGGACCGGGGCAAATCACCATCCTACTCCATTTCACGGTCCTATAAATTAAGTCTCATACAGTAGTTTATNGTCGAAGTGTCTACCCCTCAACAGAAGATGAAGCTGAAGAACACACAATAGTAGATAAAGATGGATGATTTTTTTTCTCAAACAAAGATCCACTGTTTTAATTTCGAAGATGAATTCAGACGATGGTTGGGTTTATAATGGCGATTCCAAAGAGGAAGTGAAGAATGAAGATTAAGATGTAATGTTTTGATCAAACTATTTCGATTCCTAGATTTAGGTTTGATTTGCTTTGTGAAAATCTAGATTCGTATGTAAATGGAAATTTTGTGTGTTTAGTTTGTAGAATTTGGAAGGGATTTGAATTCCCGTTATTTATAAAAAGTTATTAAAATATAAAAATAATTAAATTACTTTACTTAATTTATTATTAAAAAACAAATGTTTTTCACATATTTTAAAATATTATTGTATAAAAATCCTACGAAATCCCTTGAAATCCTAGCCATCTATTGGGATTTCAAAATCTTACGTTTAAGGGATTTTAAAGGAATGCTAGGATTTCAAATCTGGACAATCTTACAAACCAAACGTAGGATTGGAATGGATTCGAAATCCAAATCCCTCTAAATCCATTGCATTCTTGCAAACCAAATGGGACTTAGTGTCTGTTTGGTTTGTTGGAATGGATTGAAATGGATTGGATTTCATATAGGGATTTGGATTTAAGAGAATTTTGAATTATTTTGTTTGTTCAATTTGTAGAATTTGGAATGAATTTGAATTTTGTTATCAAAAACCATTAAAACCACAAGGGTTGTGACACAGTGGTTGGGGCCTTGGGGATGTAATGGAATATCCCACTCGTCCAGGGTTCAATTCCAAGCATACGCAACAATTGTGGCCAGGCTTAGTCTCAGAAGACCGTAATTTAATTACCAAATTGCCAAGGATGTAGTCTATGCAAAGCCTAGATGAACCTTTAGAAAAATCATTATAAATTATAAATTAATTAAAATACTTTTTATTTAACTAATGATTAGGTAACAAATGTTTTTAACATACTCTAAAACATTATCATATACAAATCCTATGAAATCCTAGCCATCCCGATGGGATTTCAAAATCTTATGTTAAAGGATTTCAAATGAATCCAAGGATTTCAAATCCAATCAATCCCTTAAACCAAACACAGGATTGGAATGGATTTGGAATTCAAATCCTTCCAAATCCATTCCATTTCCGTAAATCAAATGCACCCTAAATTGTTCTTTTTTTATTTGGATTAGTATTTAGATTTAAATTATTTATGTTCTTTATGTCGATCAGATTTGTATAAATTTAAAGTTGATTCTTAGTTATGTTCATCTTTATATTCATGTTTGGCTTCATATGATTTTGAGGCTTTTTCTTGTTTTTATTTGAATTTAGATTTATATTATTTATATGAATTTAGGGTTGATTCTTTTTTATGTTCAGATTCATATTCAAATGATTGTGTTATTTGTCATGGTTCATGTTCATTGCTAGCAGATTTGTTTTAATTTAGTGGTATTCTGTGATGTTGATTGTTTCAATTTTGATTGTTTTTATTTGGTTAGAGGTGGTGAATGACTATAGTGCCCATGATGGAAGGTGTTAAGTGACGGATTTAGAAATTTTGGTGACTGGGGTCGAAGTATTATCACATAATGTAAAATACATCATAATAAAAGGCTTGCCATGGAAGCTGCCAACCATTGTGACATACCTTAGCGCAAGGCTCATGTCAAACGCCATGTTAATTAAGCTTAGGGCATGTCATGATTCAATATGCGGTTTTTATAAGTTTTTCTCTGATAAATCATGGCTTGAAAAACATCATGTCCCGTCATGACTCCGAAGGCTCGAGGCTTAACCTCACTAAATGCTAACGCTGTGTTCTTCAAGACGGAGAAAAAAGAAAAGAAAAAATGGATAGAAAAGAAAGAAGAGGAAAATAATTTTTCTATTTGTGTTCTCGAAAGGGATTCTTTTATAGTGAAAAGTTGGGTAGTCTGTAATTTTAATAATTTCAATAATTTTAATAATTTTCTTAATTTCTTTTCCTTTAATCCTTCCATTTCTTCCAACATTTGGAATGAAAGTTTTGGAAGGAAACTTTAGCATTATTTTCCCTCACTTTCTTTTCCTTTATCTCCTAAAAAAGTTTCGACAACATAACTATTTTTTACTTTTCCCTCTTTTTCCTCGCTTTCCTTCGTAAAATGAGTTTCGAGAACACAACGTAAGTTTTTGTAAAATGATCTGTCCATTCTTTTAAACGATTTATCACATTAACATCGTTGCATCAAAAAGTAGCTTTTGTAAACAATTGAGCAGATAAATAACATTAATACAAATACTCAAGTGTAAATAAAAATATAAATAACACCAATGCCAAAAACAAATAATTTAACGAGCATAGTTAAACCTTAATTTTATAAAGATATAAAAGTTGGATTTTGGTGAGAAGTTGAATTGGATGCACATTAGGATGTGTTGCATCAAGATAAGACATCAATCCATGTATCAAGTGGGATCCATGGATGGGCTAAAGCGTAAATATGATCAAAGGCTTAGATCCACTTGTCATGTTTATCATGTCAACTCAACTTCTCAAACGATCCTTTACCAAAGCATGAATAACATTAATACAAACACTTAATAATTTAATAAACATATGGTTACATATTTACACAAATACTTAATAAACCTATAAAACCCTAACATCAACAATTAATATCTAATTATCTTTACTTTTCTAACAATTAATATCTAATTATCTTTACTTTTCTAAAAACAGAACATGACGAGACTTGCCTTGGAGAGGGATGGATGGGTTTTAAAAGAAAAATAGGAAGCCGTATGGGTCTGACAATTTTTCTAATGGGGTCAATAACTCTAATATAGGTGAATAAGATTTCATGGTAATAAGAATTCAAGGTAAATATAGCTCTGCTTTTCATTTTGACCGGGGCAAGATCCTAGCTTTCGTGCTTTGGTGGATTTTCGATATCCTTTCGATGACCTATGTTAAAAGGGATATCTATATAATCTGATTGATTACGTAACAGTTAGTTTGATAAGGATCGAGTAACGTTGCTTATTCGACCTAAACCAAGGATCTAAGGACCCCATAACTCATCATGTGCCTCCATCCCTGAAGGTGGTGGAGTGGAAGGTGAGAGTGGTTGTAACGTGTGTTCTTGGTAAAGAAGGAAATGAGATGGGAGGAAGGAAGGAGGGTAAGGCGACCAAATCTCCCAGACATGAAGTAACTAACGTAGCTTTAGTTGACGGCAACGGTGCATGAGGAGAGACTAATTTGGGTTCCGAAATACGGAAAATGTAGCGAAAAGTATATTTCATGAATTGTAGAACAAAAACCAAAAAGTAGCCATAGATAAAGGACCAAAAATGTAATTATCTCAAAAGATTTATCAGCAAGCTTTGTAATATGATACAGAAGTGTTTAGAAGCCGTGCTCACCTCCTTACTTCCGCTGCAAGGTATCTCAAAAGGATACTTTCGATCATGTATCTCCTCCATCTGTACCTCGATCGTCGTAATCACTCTGAATTGGAGTTCTCCTTGGCTCGTTGCTGATCTCTGGCAGGTGTCTTCTTGGCCAGTTTTCGTCTAATTTTAATCCGTGTTCTGTCGGATTGTATCGATGAAAACTTTTCCAGACGAGTTTGTGTGATTTTTAGAATTTCTAGGGTTTATTTGTTGTTTTAGATGATATGGCGGTTCATTATAAGTTCAAGAGTGCCAAGGATTTCGATTCGATTTCAATTGAAGGCCACTTCATCACCGTCGGTAATTTGAAGGATAAGATCTTCGAGTCTAAGCAATTAGGAAAGGGGAAGGATTATGATTTAGTTGTCATCAATGCGCACACTAACGAAGGTTGGTCTTCTGCTTGATATTGTGGCTAGTTTCCATTACAATTTGAACAACCTTTTGTGTTCTTGTAGTAATGATTGATTTATTTCCTTTTTAATCCACTTGTAGTTTATTTTTTATAATGATGTACCAGTTGTTAAATGTAATTGCTAACTAGGTAGCCAATGATACTTTGTAGCTCTTCCCTTTATGATCTTAATGTCATGCTCAATTTATCATCTGGCATCTTCATTTATATTTTAGGTTCAAATGCTTCAAGAACCAAAAATATTATTGATACTGTTTTAAAATTTCTTTTTAATTTAATTTGCAAAAATTCAAGTCTCTATGAATTATTTTATGATCTTCCATAAGATATTATACCAAAGAGTTTGATTCACCTTCTGTTATATGTAACTAGACAGATGTTATTCACCTTTTTTTGGTTTTCATTTTGTTCAATTTTGAGCCTACCCCATTTGTTGATGTTGATGAAAATTTATATCTAAATGGTATTAGGGGAAAAAAGATAAGAATTATACCGATGGTTTATGGATGTTGCTTTTTATATTGTGTTGCGGTTTGCGATTGCAGAGTACCTTGATGAAGCAACATTAATCCCTAAAAATTCATCTGTGTTGATCCGTCGTCTTCCGGCACTGCCTCAAAAGCCCATAGTTACTGCACCAGCTACCAACGAAGAAGAGTACTTTCTTGGAACCTTGAATTTTTTTGCTCTTAATGATTTTATTCTGTTTTCGACAAACTTTTTTTACGTCATCGAGAACTTGTGCATGGATGACTTGATTGTCCAAGGAAGTTCTTTTGGTGGTCAAGTCATCCATGGATAGATTGGCCCTGTAAGTAAACCAATGTTTCATAACCTGCATAAGCTTTGTTGATGTTCAAGTTTAATAGACACGTTGTTAAGGAAAAATATATGGCGCTGAGTTGAGTCAAGTGTTGTCTTCTGCATTGCAGGCAAGTGGTTGAAAATCGGCATGAGAGTGCTTCCAAGACAAGTTTTCAGGGAGCTGGACAGTTTGCCACAGATCATGTAAGCTTCATCCTGCTGTACTTTAATTTACCTGAGACTTACAGCTTTATAACATCCCGTTTCCCAAAACTAGGGGCTATTACTTTATTTAGCTAGAACTTGCATGTGAACTAAGTAAACTTCATTTCTTCCAGGTGACCACGTCTTACTATTACATCAAAGTTGAAAAATCAGCGGAAACGTAACTTAATAACTTATAATACAACAAACTTTGATGTTGACTAGAATAGTACTACTTCATGCTATCCCTCTTTACTCCTTACCTGAGATACATACATGGAATATGTAAGCTTTAAGCTTAGTGAGTAAATACGGTTTCATGATAAAACATACCTAGCTATTAAATAGCTAAAATAATTATGCATAAATCATTTTTGAGATCTCATAGTTACATGTTAAGTATACCAATTCTTTAACCTCGGGTCCACATAAGGGCTACCCGATAAGGTCCGTTTGCAAGACGTATCTTCTTTCCATATCCCCGTACGCGGGATATTTAACTGGCTACACTTGACATGTATAAAAGCCTTTCACATATTACATGTGCATCATAACATAAATCATGTACCATGCCATACAATCATAACACCACTTTTATAAAGAAAATATAACAACATGCTTTCATGCATAAAATATTATAATAGCACATATGTATCTCAGTAAAGCACATATTATACTCACCTCACTTTAGCCTTTATAGCTTCCTTCTTGACTCTTTGTGCTTATACTTTATAAGTGGAGAATTTGATTGTTTTTGGATGAAGAAGAATGAACATCCTAAGCCTCTATTTATAGTATTTTAGTATGCAACAAAGGACTTGTACTCTTAGCTTAGAAATTTGTAAAATTCTAAAAGATTGCCACATATATATTAGACTAGTCTTGTAAGCTCTTTAGGTTGCTACACTTGTTTTCATCCTTACAATTCACTTCCTAGGTTTGCATGGTCATAGACAATAGACTTGCTTTGTCATTCATTCATGTGGATTAAATGGTTTGTCCATAAGTAGCTTATTAAGCTACTTGTGTACTTGATGATAACTGATAAGTAGCTTTGTAAGCTACTTGTATACTTGATGATTAGTAGCTTTGTAAGTTACTTGTGTGCCTATTTACCCCTTTTGACTTCTATACTAAAAGTGTAATTTAGTTCTTATATTAAGAGCTCATTAGGAACTATTATTTTAGTATTATAATAAAAATTAGGCATATAGTTGGGTGAAATTTATTGGTTACCTGAAAAATAGGGCTGTTACAGCTTGGTCTGGCTTCTCTCGTGCTTATGTGCTATTTTACCACCTTGGAATAGTTATGCTTGATGGGTTTTGCAGGTTGTTGATTTAGATGATGATCAATTTGGAAACGAATTGTATGATATTCCTGAAGGGGCACCAGGAATATCAATCAACCCAGTCAACGCTCCAAATAAAGCCGAGGAGGACGAAAAAATTCAGGCTTTGGTTAATACTCCAGCATTGGATTGGAATCAGTGAGAAGTGTTCTTAGTTTCTAATCTGTTTCTTTTGTGATGATTGGTTCATAGTGGGGATTTATGCTGGTTCTTGTATTTGCAGAACTTTTGATTGCTTTGGGAGTGGTAGAGGCTTTGGGCGTGGATCGGGTGGACGTGGTTCTGGTAAATAAATTTTGGCCTATTATCTGTCACATAACACAAACTTATGGTCTCCAATGTTTCATCTTTTATTGCTTTAGGTCTTTGAGAACTGGTCAATTCGTGTACTTCATATTGGTTTATCGACACATTCATGTTAGTTTTCATGATCATATGTTGAAAGGAACTTCATGGGTTGAAATATGCAGGTAGAGGTGCCTTTGAGTGGCAGAAACCACCCGAGGGCTATGTATGCTACAGGTGCAAGATGCCTGGTAGGTTCGCTTTCTTAGAAGTTGCTACTGTCTCTTGATATTAGAAAAGAGAAGAAAAATGAAGTGGAACCTTGTGTTGTATTAATAAATATTTATGCTAATGATATCCTTTGTTCAGGGCATTTCATCCAGCACTGTCCCACAAATGGGGACCCAAATTTTGACATTAAAAGGGTGAAACCCCCAACAGGTATCCCAAGGTCTATGTTAGTGGCAACCCCAGATGGCTCGTACATATTACCGAGTGGGGATACTGCGGTTCTAAAACCAAATGAGTAAGTGACTTCTTATATCATATCTTGAGACCATAAAAGGCTATGTCCATTTTCCCGACCCTTGCTTATAATGTCTTTGTGACAGTGCTGCATTTGAGAAGGAGATCGAGGGGATGCCTACCGCTCGTAGAGTTAATGAACTGCCACCAGAACTTCACTGCCCTTTGTGCAAACAAGTGATGAAAGATGCTGCTTTGACAAGCACATGCTGTCTCCGGAGTTTCTGTTACGAGTGTAAGATCACTGTTATATTGCTGGTGAAAAATTTAAAGCTATTTTATCTGCACCTTCTGTTTTGTCAACCATTTGTCATCTTTTAGATTCTTTTTAGTGACTGAATTGTTGATCAGGCATAAGAGACCAGATTATATCCAAGGCAAAGTGCGTGTGTGGAGCTACAGATATACTTGCAGATAACTTGTTGCCTAACCATACAGTTCGAGATACAATAAGGGGAATATTAGAAACCAACAATAATAGTAGTCCAGGTAATCACGTTCAAGGTGTATGCAACTACTGGGACAATATAATTCTTTGCAACATCAATCATTTTGTTGAGTTTTATCATTCTGTCTCAGCAAAAGGCGGCCAAGCTCAATCGCAGCATGTGGGAGCTACAAAGACACAGGGCAGTGCAAAAGAATCCCCTGTAGTTCAACCGGAAGCCTTGGAGGAAAGGAAGCTCACCAAAGTTCTTGATGTATCTGAAACCGCAAATGATTTAAGGAATGTGGAGGAACCAGCTTTACAAGGAAGTGGCATACCAGCTGAAGGAAAAGCGCAGCACACAGAAGTTGCAGTTGAAGCAGGTAATGAATGCCTGTGTCAATTTTTCTTTGTGCTTTGGTAAATTCTTAGTATTGAAATATACCAGTTTCCATCCTTTTTAACAACCCCTGAATGATCACCCTCGTCGTTGTGAGGTTTACTTCAAATACAATTTTCTGTTGTTTGATATTACTATGCTGGATGATAGTTTAAATATATAAGAAAAAATGGAGTGTGCCCTGAATCTAGGATGCTAATCAATCAAGTCTCAGCTTTTCTGTCAGAATCTGATTGATTGGATCTTATTTGAATCCAGTTATCAACATCTGTTAAGAAGAAATGGCAGGATAAAATGAACATCGATGGGAGTGAACCGCCTATTTGTAAAATAGGAAGAAATTCTATATAGTATCAGAATATAGTGAATATGCTAATTGAAAGGGATGTAATGCTGCTTAAGGGAAGATGTGCATGGAAAAATAATCAGAATATTTTTGTGTGGGAGTATGAAAATAATAAATGTTCCATCTGTTGAAACTAAATTATTTTAACAAGATGCATTGAACAGATAACATTGACAAAAACTAACTTCTTAAAAATAACAATAATCATCTTTAACCTAAAAGCATATGCATCTCAATGTTGAACAAAGATATTCTTTAATGCAAGATGACTTCGTATTATGTACATAAATAAATTTGGATTATACATAGATATATTGTTCTATATCTTCATTATTAATTTATAACCATAATTTGATTAATAGTGCATATAGATCTTATTATATCATATTTTATAATCACATGTATACTTTATATACATATATAGGTTATGTATACATACCAGCTTGTGTATACTTATACATAAATCTAATTGTTCGAATGTTTTGTTGAAGAAAAATTTTCTACATCCAAATTATTTTTATTAATACTGGGCAAACACAAACTCATTCAAATTCCTCAATGTGAATATTTTAACTATTATCTATTGGTGATCGACCGGCAAGGAAAGTGGAACATTTTGCTTGTTCATTGCAATTTGACTTTGGAATATGCGATTGACACAAGTCTTTTCTTGTTTCAGCAAAGAAGAAGAAAAAGAAGAAAGTTAAGTTGCCTACAAACGGTATGTTTTGCTACCATGCTTTATGCCAGTTGTAAAGTAACAAGAGCATAGCCTTCTAAACTTAATAGGATGATTAGCGAACTCTTATCAACCTTTTCTTTCTTATTCGTAGTGGGAGAAATGCAGTGGGAATTTGCAGTTGAGAGTTATGGGCCATTTTCATATAATCCTTACTGGAATGTTATGCATCTTGGAATGGAAGCATATATGAATCCATATTGTGGTGTCATTCCACCATTTATGGGGTATGGACCAGTTGGAGTACCAGGGATGATTCCTCCTCCAATCCCACCTCAGAGGTAGTGTTTACATTCAAGTTTGTGATTTGCCACCAACTGTTATATACACATTCTATTGGAGTCCTGCATAAACATAAACCATCAAAACTTATATATATATATATATATATATATAGAGGGAGGTTCATACGAGAAGCAT
>LUCG01102832.1:0-16019 GCA_001633085.1 Carthamus tinctorius
GTCAAACTCCGATCGATATTTCTGCTCCAAATGAACTTTTTCTTGCTCCAGAATCTTTGCTTCTCTTTCGTAAGATTGGGCAGTGGCATTTGCACTTTCCAACCGTTCTCCCAACTCCTTGATCTGACTTTTCAAATAAGATACTTCTGAATCGAAACTTGTTATCTTTGATTCGGCAGTCTGGGAAACAGTCATAGTACATGTATCAGATTCTTGTGGAGATAAAACATTTGAAAAAGAGTAGAATAAAACAGTCCAGTGGCTTTGTTGCCATGGATAGTCCCTCCTAACGTCGTCGTCCGTTAAGAGAATCCGAGGGGAATTTAGATTTTAGGTCATTTTGGCTTTTTAGTAAAAACTTAAAAGTACTTTCCAATGGTCATTTATTAAAGCAAATTTGATTATTAATAGTGAAGGAAAAATTACCAAAATACCCCTCAACTTAACGGATACTCTTGACAGACGTTTAAAGGAGGAACTATCCATGCAAACAAATTCAAATGACCCACTTTTTAAACTGGAGCAACTATTGGTTAGGGATGAGATGGTTGGTACCGAAAACCAAACCGTGTGCACCGTCTCCGTTTCGGGATGGGAAAACCGGTACTAGGACCACTTAGGACCGATAAATTTAAAATATATCAAAACCAAAATACCTTCATACTGACTTTTTGATGGTGATAAAAAGAATTGGAGACATAGATAGTTATGGAGAGAGTTTGGGTAGTTTAGAAGATGATTTAGTTTGATTAGGAAAAGATAAACTTTACTTAGGAGATGATATGCATAATCAAAGAATTTAAAAAACGTTGCCTTTTAAAAATTCCGGTTCGGTTTCGGTATTTTTGGAAAATCCCGGTACCGAATACAGATTTTGAGGATTATTTGGAACTGAAAAACCGGACCGAATACATGTTACCGGTATGGTCCCGATTCGGTTCAGAAAAACGGTCCTCGATGCTCATCCCTACTATTGGTAGAGTTTGTCAAAATCAGGAACGATCGGTTGTAATTTATTCTAAAATAAATTTTGATGCATGTGACCAAAGTGCCTCACCTTCAGTTGCAAGCTCAAAGTAGTTACACACTGCTCGGCATGTTCAAGCTTTGATGCCCTATCTTTTAGTTCAGCTTCCTACAATTTCAGTTATGGAAAAAATCAAATCAAGCTTCAATGTTGCATAAAAATAACAAAAACACAAGAAATCCAAGTCAGAAATATCACCTTATCAGCCAATGTTCCAGCAAATTCAGCTCTAAGAGTATCTTCTCGATGTTGTGTCTGTTTATTTGAACGGTCTTGCACAGCAGCAGCCTTCTCCAGTGCACTCTTTGCTTCCCTAACAGCAATGTCGTATTTACGTTTCCACTCCTGCGTCTCCTCTTGAGCAGACATGGTTTGTTCCTGCGCAGCAGCTAATCTTGCCTCAGCAGTGCTGTTTCTCGCCTTGAGATTTGCTACTTCTGAGCCAGCCTGATCTTCTAAAGCTTTTTGCTTAGATATCATAAGTTCGTATTTTCTTTTCCATTCTGCGGATTCCTGTTTAGCGGCCTCCAGAGTTCTTGATAAACCGGAGCACCTTTCATCCAACGAGCTCGAGTTTTTCTGAAGATTCGTTATACGGCTCATATAATCCTCTGAAAGCTTATTTTTGGCATTGATAGCATCCTCATAGCGCTTTAAGTAGTCGGATTTGTACTTCTCGCTGGCTTCTAATTGCTTGCTAAGCAATTCCATTTTATCTTCAATTGAGCGGCATTTCAGCTGGAGGGAACTTTTCTCGGACACAATATGATCTATTTGCTTCTTGACAAGATCAAGGATTGGACCTTCCAAACTTGAAATTTCAAAAGAAAATAAAATGTTAAAATCTGGAGAATAGCTAGCAAAGTAGATTCAATGGGTAAAAATGTCAAACCTTTGCCGTAAGAATGAAGTTAGTTTCTGCCATTTTTCAGGACCATGCATAGTTGTTTCATACTTGGATAAAAGGCGATCAAGAACCTATATGACAACAACCATTTAAACACAATCGGTAAATTACTTGTTATCCCAGCCTTCTATTAACAATTGAAATAAGGAAATTACTTTTTTACGAGTAACCATATAGCATGAAATCTAGAGCAAATGCATGTTTCGATATGCATCAAATAACTAAACCATTTAACCCAACTAGTAAACTAAAGAAAAAATGCCTATATGCAAACAGTACATGTTGGACATATTATGTTGGTTGTACTAGTGCTCTGAAGTTCTATCAGCACGATGAGGATTGTTTTGATCATAAAGTAAAGTTTGGATTATACGTTAACGATTAAACTACTATAAATAGTATTTTAGAACTATTTTGGAGCTAAAAGATTTTATACATCCATATGGCTCTTGAACTTGAGAAGTGCTAGGTTTGAATTTTCAGAATCCACGTTAGATTTCAAGTATGAACGAATGAGCACCGCCTAGTAGTTGATGGATGCATCATGTTCGCTTCACCAGCGGAGCTTACTTACATCAGTATGACACAATGCGTAAGGGTTACATATATATTACGATGTAAAGCAAATGATAAAACAATACCGAACTTTGCATATTGCTATCACATAATCCTAAAATATATATTTACTTTCTTAGTAATTGCTTAAAATTAGATGCAGCTTTATTCAGATTTATAAAAGCACAACCCTGCTCTTTCAATATGTATAGTTGGACCCTAGATATTAGAAATCTTAACTTCCATGTGAGGAAGTAATGTGCAGCATAATGAACATCTACAACTTTTCAATAATTACGGTCTCGGATATTATTGATGTTGCCAAACTCCGAGGCAATTTGTTACAGGAAAATACCTAACGTATCCCTATATATTATCATTTACCCTTTCCTGAAATTCATCAAGTCAACCATTCTGTTGTATAGTATCTGTTTTATGCAGCCTGATTATAATCGTTACGAAATGCTAAATGTCTGCTAAGGCTACCACAAATGACTACTGAATGCTCCAATACCTTTACACTGAAGAACAGATCAACAAATGATATACATACACAGTCAAAAGAAACAGAAACAAGATATTAGAACATTTTATTGAGGAAAGTAAACAAACTCCTTAGAGCATGCTTTACTTCGATGCAAAAAAAATGTCAACCGTGGTTTATTTAATTTTTAAGCTCACAATCAATACTATGTGAGCTGATTCTCAACACTCAAAACGAACTTTCTTGAACATTAACCATCAGAATTAAGCAAAGGGCATACCAATTGCATACATAGAAAATCAGTGTAAGAATACCTTAAGAACATCATCTAACTTCGAGGAAGGAGACTGACAAGTTTTTCTTAATTCCTTCTCCATGTTTTGTATGGCATTTGAACATTGCAAGTAAGCCTCCCTGAAGGCGTTCCTTTTATAATCCTGCAACAGTTTAACAGCCAGTAAGAACAAGAACAAATGGCTAAACAGAAGTCCACACTTAAAAAGTATAATTAACTATGGCTTCTGCAGCTATATTTAAGAATGAACTCGATATCNACATTTAACAGCCAGTAAGAACAAGAACAAATGGCTAAACAGAAGGCCACACTTAAAAAGTATAATTAACTATGGCTTCTGCAGCTATATTTAAGAATGAACTCGATATCCTTCAGAAACAAGCTATATCTATGAAAAATACTAATAAACGAGTCTGGTTGCGATTCTGACATATAACAAACGCTTTCCCATTTTGCATTTTTCTAGAGCAGCCCGCTTTTGAATAGAATACATGAGAAAATCTGAAATTCAAGTGCACTGAAACAGCATCACGTTAAACCATAGCAGTTGATCTCAAATGCACTTTCCTACTTCTTGGTGTAAAACAAAACCATTGAAAAGATGAACTACTCCCACAAATCTCATGCTGAGTATACTACAAGCAATCAATGATACAGACTGTAGCTTATTTATGACGGCAGACTGTAAGTTGGTAGCTTGGTGTATAACTCAAGGTACTTTGTTAAGAAGCCCAATTTTGTTAGTAAACCCGATATTCCACAGATTATCAACTTCACACTTTCACAGATCAAGAATTAAATAAATATGTTTCAAACACTTGTGGCTTTAGAAAAATGATGCTGGCCAGTAAACTAGCATGCATAAATAACTATCACAATTATGCTCTATTAATGTACAGCAAGTATATTATGATCAATATCCCTAGGATTTCTAGTGCTAGCTTTCTCTTTTCATTTTAGCAAATGCTGGTGTTCCTCTGAAAGATTTGCAATTGTGAAAAAAAAAATGTATATTTCAGTAGGTAAATGCGAGTAACGTTTGCTATAAGCAGAAAAGATATGTGTTGATCATAGGCAGCATCTGAGCATCATTAACAATCTAAAGAAGGCAGCACAAAAAACTACCTCAAAAGCCTTCCTCAAAAACGTATGAAAACGCTTCTCATATTTTTGCCTTGCAGAACCAGTTCCCACAGCTATGGCGTTAAAAGTAGCCACCGCCTTTTGAACAGCCTCTTCATGTGCTTCTCGCATTGCAGCCTGCAGTGATTTGGAGGTAGAATATCTAAACACTTGTCCATTGGATTAAAGGAAAAATAATGAAGATAATGAATCATACTTCCTCAGGCGGCTTTGTACGATCAAAAATGGACACATAGAGCTCAGTAGCCGAATCATATGCCCTTTCACACTCTGCTTCCTCAACACTCTGTAAAAGAAAACTGGATGAGACCACCCCATTTACAAAAAAAAAAAAGAATAGCACGATAAAATTAAAACCAAGAACAAGCAATTTTGAGTGCCGAAGCAGCACGTCAATATAGTTAGGGGTGTAAGCGAGCCGAGCTGCTCGTGAGCTACTCGGGATCGGCTCGGCTCATTTACACCCATAAGAGGCTATCAAGTTTATCAATTTCTTGGGATGTTTGTTTGTATATTAAGTATTAACATTAAGAGACTATCAAGTTTATCAATTTCTTGGTGTCATTAAACCTAAGACTCAGAGTCTACAAGATACATATCCAGCAACATTATGCAGACGAAGAGTTGTATGAACTCTGAACCCTAACATATCACCTCGGTGTGCAGTATTGTTTATGGACTATGAGAATTTTCCCTAAGAATTGATTAACAATAACACATCAGCATAATTCAAGCCTATACTTCAAAAATTAGTACGAAGCCTGTCAGCTAATTATGTGACGAAACAAAAACTTAAGTTACGGTTGTCACTAACTTACAGGTGGGTTGTAAGACATCTATAAAACTTTAAAAAAAATTAATGAGCCTCGTTCATAAAAGAATCCTCCAACTACCATACTTCCAAATTGTAAAACAAGATAAACTTTCAAGCCAATAATCAGAGAATGTCATAAAAACAAATAAATTATGTAAAAAACTAACCTGCCATGAGGAGGTTATTGTAGGCACTGCACCATTATTCAGAGCATCTAGAAAGGATTGAGTGATGCGAGCAAAAATGGGTCCAGTCATAACTGTGGCCCCAACTTGCTTGGGCCTAGTCCTCTCAAAAACAAACCTTGTCAAAGCATCTAGTCCTGCTTTGAACTCTGGCCTCATCTTGTCCAACTACATATCACAGACAAAAAAAAGGTTTGAATGTGTTGATAAAGCAAAAGGCTAACTAGTGTTACTTGTATTGTACTAATAATATTCATGTTCATGAAAAATATCACTAACCGGAATCTGGTCAAGTCGCTGGAGCTCATTCTCGTTGTTCAAAGGTCTAACAAGAGTAAAGCAATCTCTATCCGGAAAAAGAGCGCGGATTGATTCTCGAATCTAGCAATATCAAATGATGAGAAATCTAATAAAACATGTGTAACAAAAAGAGCATAAACAATATTGTATACTTTAAAACCAGCATCAGGTCAACTCAACAGTGAACAAGCACCATATATAATCATGCATGTATATCCGTCTACATGACAGATACTAGTAGATAGCACGGAGAGAAAATCAGATAAATTGATAACCAGCTGAGAAAACAAAGATGTTGCAGATGTTTGCTCTCCAAAATGTTAAGAAGACCCTAACATGAAAAAGAGCTCACACAGCTTCTGGAATACAACAATTATACACGAGCAATTGTTAAGGAAACTAATAGCACATGTCCAACAAAGAGAAGCATTTATATGTTAAGAGCAGCAAATGAACCTCCCTACAGATATATACCCACAAACATTATATACATATAAACACATATTTGCAGTCAGGGGCGGACCTATGAAGCCCCAAGTGGGGACACGTGCACCCACTCAACTTATTTCGGTAAGTAGAAGCTTTTTGGGGGGTATGAGAAGTACACCCGCTCAATCTTGAGGGGTGCTCCAAGATATCAGAATATACAAGGAACGTCAACCAAAAAGATGAAAAAAATCCCCTCGAATTACACCAAAAAAACGAAAAAAGTCTCTTCAAACAGTGGAATTCAGCCAAAAACACATTGGGTAACTTTCAGGCCTTCGATCCACCTTATAGGTGCATCTGCTAGGCAAATTCCTAGGTCCGGCGCTGCTTGCAACAATACAAAGTGCATGTCTATCCACAACCCATATAAAACAATGTCAGTCAGTACCATTTCCACCAACTCACTTCCCTACAAAAAAATGTTACCAAGATAAAGAACGGAGCTACATTGCTATTTCACAACGATGACAAGAGCTCAATACAGGACATATATGCATTAGTAATGTGGTCCAAAAACATACATAAAGAACAAAAAGTTGCAGGCCTGTCTGCACTCATTCACTTTCTTACATACTATATATTACCCACAAAAACATGACAGTGAGATTGAGTTTAATGGGTAACCTCGTTCTTGGCAGCAACATCTCTTACACCACCATTAACCGGCCTTAAAGCAAGCTCTAGGTAGTCACGAGGTGTTATCTTCCTATTGTCCTCGGCTAAATCCAAATAAAAGTCCTGCAAATTGGAATGTTGTAAAAATAAATAACCACAACAAGAGCACTTGATAATTGTAAACAAACATGTGTAACGTTAGTAACTCCTTAAGGTACATAACATGAATATGTTTGTGACTGACAGACTAGTATAAAATGGTGCCACATGATTTTACCCTTAAAAGCCAGACAAAGATCGGGGAGAACTGTCCAAGCTCAGAAGCTGTAGTCTTGCCCCCAGAGGCTCTTACACGAATATGCTTAGTCATTTCAGTTACAAGAGAGAGGCGATCAAGTGCAGCCTCATCAATACCTCCCATCTGAAAAACAGAAGGAAAAAACATTAACTAGATACAGAAGTATCAACATAAAGAATTGAAATAATAACTACGAATCTAGCATTCACCTGATTGTATATAAACATGCTTGATAAGAGGACAGCTAGGGAGAAAATTTGTGTGCTGTAAGTCCCCTGTAGAATGGCCCACAAAGAGAGGAATGTTACTGAGAATTACGAGAAAATTTGCATAAAGAACTGGATTTGTTGTTATATTAAAACTGAAAAAGATGACTAAATCTTTCAAAAGGAAGTCAAGCCAACCGTTTGATCATAAGCATCAATTCCTTCGCTATCTAATAGTAAAAGGTTGTACTCAGTTCCATCAAGAGCTGTTCTCTTTATAGGAGTGCTCCACAACCAAAGCCCTTTCGTACATGGACGATGAGTTGATGCTACCTGAAATCCGTTACTCCTTCCAAGAAGCTACAACAAATAGTAAACTAACTATTAGAACAAAGACAATCAATCACCTATCCCACCTATCAAGAAGATAAAATACTAACAAAACATATGGTAATAGCATTAAAAAGGAAATGTTGCAACCTGTACTTCACTCGTGGATGACAAGAATTACCTTAAAAAAATCCCCTTTTTAATCAATATTTGAGACTTAAGAGGGTCTTGCACTATCCCATAAATTTACTTTTACAGCTAAAAACAATATTTCACAGTATCCAGATTATGCATAGTGATCAAGGCATGCAACATCAGATAAAAAGAGATGAAAAAGTTGTTTTTCACCTAGCCATGGTAAATGGTGCAGCAAGGTATAAATGTCTAGGCATATGTGTCATTTTGCAATGTGGTGGGGAGGGTATGGTGATGCCATAGCAGCCCTCTTAAACCATTTGAGCAATTCAAATAGAGGTGTAAACTTTTTTAATTGTTGTTTCATGGATTTCACAGTATGTCTGTATGTGAACAAGATATATAATTAAGAAAACAGAAAGGTTCAAGCTTTAGAACTTGAGCTTCATCCACTCGATGTTCCAATCAGGTGTGGTCCCTCATCTTTCTTTATTCCTGTATCTTTGGCCTTCTTTCCTTTTTTCTCGACAACCATATCAGTGTTACCTCTCTCTCCATTGGTCATCAAGCAGCAATTAGTTTTTCTCTGCTAAAAAAAATTCTCCTTTCTCAAACAAAATATCTTTAGAAAGATGCAAAGTTTCATTTTTCCTTAAATAACTCTTCAATAATTTCTGAGACTGGTTCCTATGTTCTCTTTCTTTACTTTGTCTACTTATCTTCCAGTTTGAAGCTTCCGGTTTTAGTCAGTTTCATCCCCCACTTCTTTATTTTAACTATGTTTTATCTCGATGCTTCGAACTTTGGTGTTGTTTCCTATGTAGTTATAGCCTTTTAAGGTCGGATGGATGATTCTTTCTGTTAACTTAGTCAACGTAAAGTGTATTACTATAGTTGAATGTGATATTTTTTTAAATTTTGGTTATTTTGTAAGCTGTATTTTCTTATTTATTTTAGAAAAGATGAAATGCCACGACTCTCTTTCTGTTTGAACCATGCTTACCACCATGGCAATTACAAGATTCTCTGCTGGTTACAATCTAAAATCCAATTAAAGATATTTCAAAACAGCACTAAACAGAATCCCATCTTCTGGTTCTAAATAATAGGACCAATTTCAGTGCCATTTTGGAAGTTGAGCATCTTTGTCGCCAACAACAAATGATTGACTGAATGTTACACAGCATGGCTTGTTGTAGCAAGACGCCTAGACGTGTGAATGTTGGAAGTCATAAAGCAACTATACCAGTCTTATCTACTTCAAATAGTTTTAGATGAAAGGTAGTGTTTTAGGGATTCTCTCTCCACACATTTGTAGCCTAGCTGGATACCCTTCACATGAAACTAATGTCAATAGAAAGACTTCTTTATTGATACATCATAGTTATGCTTCAGAAGTGTAATGAGATAAGCCATTGTCTTACATTAAATGCTAAGATTATTTTAAAAAATAGTTATCTTGTGCATTTTTCTTCTACAGCATCATGTAGCGTCACTGTCATAAGGTCTTTATACTTGCTTTGTAGCAATAACGAACTAGAACCAAACACCGTATATTCTAAGGGTTCATAATCTTATATTTTTTTTCTAAAAAATCCTCTACCAGCATGTTAAGTGCTTGATTGGTTACTATTCATGCCACCGTAAAGGCCAAAGGGTAATGCCATGCTTGATGATTCCTTTACATCAAACCACCAACAAAAAGAGAAACAAAAAAACCCAGAAGACTTGTGTTTTTCTCACCGACCAATCTCTTCCAAATGATATTTAATATGGTTTCGGAATAACTTGCAATTATAAGATCAAAAATCGCCACAGATAATTGCAATTATAATGAATTTTTACAATAAAACGGAAGCCCACACTCTACGCAACTGATAGTCCTTGAATGGTACTGATTCTGCCTAAAACCCTACCTTCAAAATGCTAATTAAATAATTCAGAAATCTTCCCAGACATTCTAAATTGGAGCAACACATCGCATTGAACTCAAACTAACCAATTTCCTAAGCAACATTTCCACCTAAAACCCTGGCTTCAAAATTAATGACTAGAGATATACCAGCAGACAGAAAAAATTCACAAACCCTAACTCTTTCCTGCAAAAAAAAACGAAAAAGGTACCTGATTCAAGATGAAACTCTTTCCCTGGCGAGCACGACCGCAGACCGAGACCACGCCTACGGGTTCCTTGACGAGCTGAAGTACAGAAACCGCCTCCGGATCCATCTGGAACTTCCCTTTCTCGTCACAGTAAACAAGACGGATAGGTCTGGCAGGGCCGGATGAAGAGAAATTAGGAGGAGTTGAAGAAGAAGGAGATGCGGTGGCGGCCATGGCGTCATCGGAAGAAGGTTTGCCGAAAAATCTCATCGCCGGTGGTGGTGGAGGATGGTAGGCAAAGGTCCGATGATGAGTTGTTGGTATGAAAGTTTTGAAACGGAGGGCGGTCGGAGGGAAAAGAGAATATCGAGGGTTTGTGGGGCCCGCACACTTTATTAATACATCTTTATTAAGATAGCTGAATCTTTTTCTTTTATTAAGATCAAAAGAAATAATAAATTCTAAATTAAAATAATAGTTTAGAAATCATAAAATGTTTTCTCCATGATATACTTTTTTCAAATTTCAAAGAGTTTGGAACAAAAACCAACAATGTGGCATGCTTTGCTTTCCACAAAAGTTGATTATAAGGTTGGGTTGGGTTTGGTATGAAGATGGAATGGGACAAAAAAATATACAGAAATTATATTTTCTTCTACTTTTTTAATCTATCCATTCTTCTATTCATTTTATTATTTGATAAGTGATAAAATTTATGAATGGTAGGAAGAAAGAGAATGAGTGTATTACACTTGTCAAATGATGATCAAAACCTGAGTCTTTCCTCCTATCTTTTTAATCTATCCATCCTCCTACCCACTTTATCATTTGATAAGTGTTAAAATTTATGAATGATAGGAAGAAAGAGAATGGGTGCATTACACTTGTCAAATGATGATCAAAACCTGAGTCTTTGGGATACTAAAGACCCAGGCCAGGAGTACCTTCCTTTGAGGTACTTGAAGAAAGGCAATGTTTTAAAATTCGGGTCAACCCGGCCAGTTGGACCGGTAACCGATGGGAAGACCGGTTCAAAGGGACCAGTTTAATAGCCTATTTCAGACCCGGAAAGAACCGGCCGGTTTGCAGGTCGAACCGGTTGAACCGGTGTAGTTGACCCATTTTTTTGTGACCCGGTTTTTGGATTAGTAAAAAAAACTTATGTTTTATGTGTTTTTAATGTTTTTGGATTGATATAATGTGTATTTTTAATGTTTTAAGTTCTGAACATCAAATTCTTAGTTTTATATGTGTATATATAGGAAAATATAAAATGCATAAAAATCCTTGAAAATGGTTGAACCGGTTCAACCGGTTGAACCATGAACCGGTCACTAAGCCTGTTCAACTAAAAAAACGGTTTTTAAACATTGTAAAAATGTAGGATAAAATAGAATTTCTCAAAAATATAATATCATGTTTGATGGGTCATGGGACAAAAATGACATGGAATAACATGGGACAAAGGTAGGTTTTAGTTTGCATAATGTTTTTGAATGAATTGAAAACCTATCGGGAGATGGAAAGTGAATCTAAAACTTGTTTGGTTGAAGGAAGTTGAATTAGAATCTAATTTCATATTTTGTCTAATCAGATGAATTTGATTTCAGTAATGCAAAATAACATAATTGTTCTTCTTGTTTTTTTGCTTTATTTTAGTTTATTTTATAATTTATTTGTAAAAATATATAATACATAAATGATAATATATATTTATAATGTATGTATAAGGGCTTGAAAGGGTTTCAAGGTTAAAAGGGTAATCTACCACATTCCTAAATTCAGAGGATTTTAAATTTTCTCCCTATTTGATGGAATTTACATTCTCTCATTTGATGGAAAGATTTATCTTATAATGATTCCAATCCATTCCTTTATGGTGCGTTTGGTAGGTTGAACAGAACAGAACAGACAAGAACAATGACTTGTGTCTCATGTTTGGTGTGGCTTAAGGTATAACATAACACGGTAACATAACTAAGTAGCACAAAGTTGGAACACGCCTCCATTTGTTTCATTCTTCATCGATTCGCCTCCGGTTGATGTTTCCACCTCCGGCGCTGCTTCCACCTCGGGCGTTGCAACTAAGGACCAAAATACCCTTTGCTTTCTCTTCTCAATACGCCACTCTCCTTTATCGACCCTCTTTCTCGACTGAGCCTGGAGTCAAACCGGGGCATTTCCTTTTCCTTACCCGAACTGCTGCCTGAATATGGTAAATTAACAACGGGTAAATGGAAAGCTTAGTGAGCGTATACTACTAATACTCTACATCATACATAACATATATGCACATAAACTGAACCTCTGTCTCCGCAAAACGGAACTGGTTTCCTCGACTCATAAAGGGAACGAGGGTGTCCCTTCCTCAGCTCATAAAGGGCATGAGCCTATCCCTAGGGATGCAAATGGGTCGGGAAATCCCTGCTACCCGCGGAGACCCAACCCGACCCGGACGGAGCGGGGAATCCCCGCTTTAGCGGGTATTGGGTCGGGGGTGGAGCTTGATTTTCTTACCTGAAGCGGGGACGGGTGTAATGGTATCTACCCCGTTTAAGACCCGATATATACATGTATGCATGTATGTATGTATATAATATTTATGACATAGGTTATAGCATCCACTCCAATAAATATCCCTAAATTACGAGTAAGTTTGTATATATATACTTGATGGTTTTTGCTTTAGTTTTTATCAAACTTAATGTCGTAATAAACTTTTTTGTATTTTGTGGTGTTTGTGAAATGAATTATGGAACTTTTACTTATTGTGGTTATTGTTCATGATTGCATGTTTTCAAACTTATACAAAAATTGAATTTTATTTATTAAATGGGTATCCATCGGGTTCCCCGACTCCGATGGGTATTTTCTTACTCGACTCCGATAGGGATTTGATGGGGAGGGGACGAGGAGGGGTGTGGATATAGGAGGGCGGGGACGAGGACGGATATTATAGTCCCCGGTACTACCCGCCCCCCGTTTGCATCCCTACCTATCCCTTATACCGAACAACTGTCTGTCACTACATACATACATGCACATACAACACAAAGTACAAGTAGTATAACTCAACTGAATCACAACGATAACTGGATTCAAAAGTACGAAACTAGCACGATCTCTCAAACCGAAATCATGTATTTTAACATTTTATAACTGAAATCAGGACTCTCATACAGCCCTAAAAGAAGTCTAATTAAGTCCTTAAGAATCCCCTTAAGCTAGACCTTCAAAATGGGTTCAAACAGGACGACAACGGAAGTCGCGAGCGGCGGGCAGGTCTGACTCGACCTGGCCCGCACCACGTCTCGCGTCGTTGCTCAGACAGAAGGCCACACGGCTTCTGCCGCGACTTGGCCCGCGCCATGACCCGCCTGCTTGCAATTTGGTGACATATGCGACTTGGCTCCGGCCTAGCTCGCGCCACAAGCCGTGCCAGGCGCTGTCACTTCGTATCTGAGCGTTTTTTCAGGGTTTCGAGCGTAAAACCAACCCCAAACGATTTCCGAGCCACGGGACGACTACCAAGGTGTTTACTAACATCCTCTAACACGTTTTTAGCCCGAAAACACTATATATGACACTCAATAACGATTTCCATATGAATCTAACAACGCGACAACAATATAACCTAAATATTCGTCAAGGTAGGATGATTAGCTCTTGGATTTGCGAATAGGTTGAGATTATACGGACAACAATCGAAATCTCCTCATGGAATCCGATACTCGATAGTGACGGCGGTTTTCCTGGCGAGCACGGCGGCGATGGTGATGGTTGGCGACAAGGATGGAGAGAGAGAGAGAGAGAGAGCGCTAGGTTTTCAATTTCTCTTCTTAGGGGGATAACGAGGGATTAATTAGTCATAAGGGGTTTAAATACCCGGGCCACAAATACTCTCCTAACTAAAGCCCGGTTCTAAAATAAGCCCAAATTTCATTAAATCCAATTTCTCCTAATAAATCCTACGTAAAATAACTAAATAATTAGACCGCAACCGTTAACGATTAAAGAGGAAAAAAAACAATTATTGGGCCTTATACCAACTATGTCGCCTCCATCCAATACTTATGGTCAGCAAAATTGGTTTCGTCTTATGTAGAAGTAGAGTTCATCTTCTGTAGAAAATGAGTTATTTAACCCATACATCGAGTTTATCTAAAACCCAAAAGTCCTTCAAATTCCCAAATCTGAAGCAAAAATCCGTAACTCATTTCGTCTTCAACATGTATTTGAGGATTCATGAGTAGGAGATGGTTGTTGGACGAAGAACCTCGAAGTAGCAGCTTGGAAAACCTTGAAAAAGTTGTGTTTGCGTCAATGTTGAAATACTCCGAAAAGCCTACCAAACAGCTTGAAGAAGATGAATGTGTAACCTAACTTTTGTTTTCTTTGTTGCCGTATAGTGGGATCTGGGAGATGAGAGTTTGTTTAATCGATTTTATTGGTTATTTCTCATAAATAGTTTTTTCGGTTATTTCTTATAAATAGTTTATAAGCATGTTTTTTGATAATTTGACACTAATAAAATGATAAAAGTATAAGTTATGTAATTTACTCTAACTTCGATAAATAAAACTAATTAAATACTTCCTCTAAAAAGAACTAATTAAATACTTAGCTGATTTATACTATTAAAAATTATTACATAATATAAAATATTTAAATAATATTTTAGGGGTAATTTTATCATTTTAACGGTTTAGTCTTGTCTTGTTCTACTTGTACCGAACGCATAACAGACAATTAGTTCTGTCATGTCATGTCCCCTCTTTGTCCCGTCCCGTCATGTTTCATCCAGTATGCGTATCAAACGCCACCTAAAGATCGTTTAAGTTAACATTTATTGATAATAGTCGATCGTATTACTTAGCATAATATTATAGTCCATCGAAACATCATCGTGTGAGATAAATTACCCAGCAAATATTAATTGGCTAAGGGGTCGTTAATTAAATGTTTACCTTGACAAATGTTTACCAATTCAATTAGCTTATCGAGCACAAAATAACAAGAACTGAGAATCTTACCCGATAAAAAGGAAGACAGTGATCAAGGGTCCGAAGATAACACTCGTCTGATAAGTGCTTAATGGGTCATAGACCCTTACCATCAATCATTTTTTATAGTCGATAATGTTACCTAATAAGGTAAATGTCAGTTGTGACTTTTGTCGCTAGCTGTTTGATAAACGGTCTATAAGAGTAGTCACACTCACTAGGTGGCACTATTGGTCACTGTCATTGCTCGTGCGATTAGAATTTTGGGTGATTGCCATGTTTATTCGATAAGGCAAGCGACTCGGTAAGCACATATAAATATGCTAAGTAGGCGAAAGATTGTATGAGGAGTTAAGCTGGCATAAGAAGTGGATGTGAGCCTTTTTGTCACTTTTAATGTCAAACTCACCCAATAATCGTGAACATCTTAGGGACGATCGTACCAAATATTGTCCGTTATGTCAACTTCTAGAGTAATGGTTTTAAAGTGCATCCGATGGATAGGGTATCAGGTCACCTTTATAAGGCAACCTTTGCTCTCCTCACCAACCAACGTGGGATCTTACAATCCACCCCCTTGGAAGCATAACGACCATAACAAATATTGTCTATTTTGTCAACTTCCAGACTCACAGTTTTAAAACGCGTCTGATGGGTAAGGTATCAAGTCACATTTATAAGACAATCTTTGTTCTTCTCCCAAATATTGTCGATTTTGTCAACTTCTAGACTCACGGTTTTAAAACGCATCTGATGGACAAATTAGCTTGAACAACCCGTATCCTGCATATATTTATGGGTTTACTTCATAAAAGTGTATCCAACTTGTCACGAAAAGTTATTGTATGTACTGTACTTCGGTTTTTACCTTTTAGCGTATCAATACTTTAAAAAATGGCATTTTAATGTATCCAACCTGTTATAGCAGGTTACCCACTGATGTGGCACCAGTTTTAATGACGTAGCGCTAATGTGGGTGCCGACATGTATATTTTATGTTTTAAAATAATTACAAAAGAAATTAAAAAAACAAAATTAAAAAAAACCAAATCTTCTTCTTCTTCTTCGCGTGAGATTTCCAGAAACCCAAAAACCCCCAACTTTTTCTTCCACCTGCCACCACCTCCGGC
>LUCG01102898.1:0-12379 GCA_001633085.1 Carthamus tinctorius
AGATGAGACTGAGAAAGAAGTAGAAGATGAGACTGAGAAAGAAGTTGAAGCTGAAAGCTTGAAGGAATCAATTGCTGTAGTTCCAGTAAGTTCCAGAATACCAAGGATTGTTGGATGGAGTATGATAGAGTACAATAAGAGGTATTTCTTGAGTATAAAGAGGAATGATCAGAAGTTTGAAGTCAAACCAACCTTCAAGATGTTTATTTCTAGATNAAGACTAAGCTGGTTATGAAGAGTTTGACTTTGATGTTTGATCATCAAAGTTCTTTAATGGAGAATGAAATAGTAACATACTAAGAGTGCTTCCTGATTCAAGAGTCTTGATGATTAAATTGGCTTCATGGCATACTGAGTATTACTTGATTGAGAAGGAATACAAATGGAAGCCTTTGGTGTTTAAGAGCCTGCTTGGAAGAAAGGGAAGAAAGAAGAAGCGTACTGAACTTGAAAAGGAGTTCTTGGAGAATCTGAAGAAGTTGAAGAAGGAATACAAGTTTGAAGAAGATGGTGGAATGAATGAGAGTGAAGAGTTGCTAAGGAAGTTGACAGTCCAAGGAAACTTAAATCCAAATAGTGAGGATTAAGTTTAGGGGGAGATTGTTGGATCTGAAGAACANTCAACAGCAGTAAGTTAATGTACTCACATGTCACAATGTCATAATTTCACGAGCTTGGATCACCATAAGTAGGTATTAAACACCTATAACACATACACATGCATACACATATCAAAACTCAACCCAAAAATGGGTTCTAAAACATAACCCGACCCCTTAACCGAAATGTCCTAGCTACGCTAGCCCAATTTCTCCCAAACTTCACGAAACATCGAGTTCTAACATCCCTTAGGGGAGTATACACCAGAAAACCCCAAACAAACCCTATTCGGAAAAATCCAAAAACCAAACAAAGAGATCTCGCGTTCGCGAGATCAGGGTTTCGCGAACGCAAGCCGTTCATAGAGTAGAGTGAAATATCGAAAAACAGATCTTCGCGGCGCAAAGGACCTCACGACGCGAGATTCCAGCCTCACGACGCGAAAACTGCCCATAATGCCCAAAATCGAATTTCAAACGGGAATTCGTCCCAAAGTCGAGGTTTTTCACCTTAAGGCTTCAACCTAGTCGATTTACATCATATAGATGCATATAATTGATCCCGTAACAACTAGCAACAAACCCAATAGCACAAAACAATTCTAACACAACCAATTGATGATCTATTGATCATCAATTTCACAACCAACCCACAAAACCTAACTTTCTTCTTAGACTTCAATCGAACAATTAAACAACGGAATAACATTCATACCTTGATGATTTTCACTAGCCAAAAGTGAATTGCTCGATTGCTACCTCAATTGGTTGATCTTCCTCCTCCAATTGAAGCTCCAAAAATCGCCAACTTCTCCACTTTGTCTCTCAAATTCGATTCCAGGGAAATGATGAGAGAAGCTAGGGTTTTCTAACCCCTTATATACAAGCCACTACCACCCTTCACTTTGAGAAATGACCCTAAGGCCCCAAAGGTTCTACAATTCACACAAATGCCCTAAAAGTTAACATAGCACAAAACTAACTCCGTTAAATACTAACTTTGGAAAACGGAGCGTTACAGATGGCTTCAATTTTTTTGGCTAGAGGGACATCTGTGAGTGGTTGATTGGATAATGGATTCAGTACACGCTACCTTTGTACATACTGATAGCTTCCTTAAGGTTTTGTGGTTTTAACATCCATATTGCATTTTATGATCTTGAGATTGAGTCCTCCCATGAAAAACCGATGAAAGATTTTAGGTTCCATCCATGTACCTAGTTACCCAACCTTTCAATTGCCTTTGATATCTTGTAACGAACCGCTTTGTGTGATTTTGGATAGAGCCTCCTTAAAAGCTTCACGTACTATTGGCCCAAATCGAGCAAGATCCGCCACAAAGACGTCCTAGGTTACGTTTTGGTTTCCCTCCTTATTACCTTATACGATCTTTTAAGTTATTGTCACCACTCGTTTGCTTCTCCAAAGTGATAAGAAATGAGTGGTACCTTTTGGGGTACAACCGTCATATGGAACTTGAAGTATTTCTCTGCTCGTGTGTGCCACATGGTAGAGTCTCCTCCCTCGAAACTTGGACTTTCGAGCTTGATAGGTCTAGATTCGAACATCGACTTATCTTGCCACTTGTTTGGGTTAAGTGATCATCCGCTTTGTGCTCACGACCACATAACACTTTAGTCAACTTGGTAACTGTCTCCTCTAATGTGGACATTTTGTCTTGATAAGACCCTCGAGGAGGTTAAATTCTTGCTATAAGAGTTCAACCCTCTCTTCCACTTTTTCAATGCACTCCTTGTTTGTAGCCATACAATTAGATGGTCCCAATCAAGCTTTGATACCACCGATAGATACTTTTTAGAATAAGAATAACCCACAAGACTTTAATAGAAACATCTTACTTTTTTCATTATAGAGAAAGATTTAAATGTATGAAAAGAAGCAAACTATTCCTTTAAGTCCATCACACTAACCCAACTAGCAACATTGCCTTAATTGCCACATTAAATGACTCCAACATAATACCTATAGACTTTTAAGAAAGTAATTGAAAATAAAAGAAAATAACAAAGTAAAATAAATACTAATTAACACCCTACTTGAAATACAAACTTATGACTTTTTAGCATTTGCCAATTTTATTTTTATTCATGTTATATGTAGTGGTTCTTTTTCTTTAGAATCATAAGTAAATGTATACTTTTCAAAAATTAGTTTAAATAAATTCAAATTCTATAGTATATATAATAATTAATTTTAAATTCTTTTAAAATAACTTTAATTATATTTAGAAATATTATAATCGACTATTTTCAAAAAAAAAAAATTTCAGGCCATGTTTATCAACTAGTTTTATCAAACATAATTTATTTCTTAGCTAACTTAGACCATAAGTAACGCTACTCTCTAAACCCTCTGAACCCTATTGCCATCTTGGCGTCACATCAGATTCTTTTTCTTTCATACCCTTTTCTCCCTAAAGCCTACTACTACTCTAAACTAACTCAATCTTTACCCCATATTTTTTATTATTTTAATATACATGTATTAAGAGAGCGAAAGAGGAAAAGAGAGAGAGGGGGAGGGTTTGCTTGAGTTTGGGAACCCGGAGAGGTAACCCGTGCGGTCGGACCCACATCACCCGCCCTCCTTACCTGCAGGGTGCCACACGTGACCTTATCAGCTACCAATTAACTTGTCAAACACTTTTGGCAAAGAAAGAAGGTAAAAGTGGAATTATATGCAATGGTTGGTTAAAGAAAAGAAAAGAGAATAAAAGAGAGTTGGTTCTCCTTTTTGCAAAAAATTTATAAAAGCAAAGCAAAAGTGGTGGTGAGAGGCAGCAATAATGGTGCAAAATTGAATTCCCCTGCAAAACCACTTTCCTTCTCCATATCAATTTCATCATCCACTAATAATATCAACAATCTTCTTCTTCTTCTTACAGAAACCTCTCTTATACCCTAACCTAATCAAAAAACCCCCAATTTCAACGACTTCTTTGTGGCGGGAAAGGTCTAGAATTGGCGGGAATCCAAGTGCATGTGTTGTCCTTAGGATTTCTTTGACCTATGGCGAATCCATCTGGAAACGGGACGAATAGCAACGATGCGGCCCATCCCAGCCACCATGGCGGCAATTCTGTGCCGGACCAAAATCCTGGTGCCTCAACTGATTGGACTCCAGATGAACAGTCGATTTTGGAAGATGGCCTCGCCCAGTATGTGTTTATCTTTCTCTACTTTTTTTGTTGAATTGTTTAACTCTGTTTGATGTTGTAAACATTTAGGGTTTTGATTGAATCTTTTGTCGCCAAGGAGAATCTAGGTATAAATAGAGTCATGATGATAGAAAAAGCAAACCTAACTGGAATTATTCATAAAGAACCCTGCTGCTTAAGGAAAATCATCTATGTATAAATAAAGTCATGAAATCTATGTGGGCTCATTGAAAGGAATTATACATAAAGTACCCTACTGATAGAAAACGCAAACCTAACAAAAATAGTAGAAATCAAGGGCTTATGCGGTCAGTGAGGGTTACGACTACCTGATTATGGCTTAGAGGATAAATTATTGCATTCGATGCCGGCTTGATTGGCTAGAATCTTACGGGAGAAGTTAAATAATAGTGTAGACTCTAACCGGCAAGTGCTTACCGGATAAGCATTTGGGTGAACGGCTCCTAACCCTTCCTAGATTGGAACATATACCTATTGGCGTAGCCAGGAAATTTATTAAGAGGGTTTGAAAATTTGCAAACTGGTTATGATGCTGTTGGAGCCTAAATGACGTAATTTATGATTTCATTGTAAAATCTTTAATCAACTAGAAATATTGGAGTAGAAGGGGTAACTCCTACCAGCACCTTCCTAGGTCCACAATGTATCTATTATACTGTTTTTCTTGTGGTTTCTCATCACCGGCTTGCAGCTTTGAATAAACCAGTTAAGGAGACTTGTAATTGGCCAGGATTGTTCGTATATGCTTCGACAAACAAAAGTTAGTGACAATGTATGAGTGTCTTTTGAAATCAATACAGTCAAGAATTTGCAATGATGAGGATATGCTAGTAGATTTAGCTTTACCATTTGTCTTAGAGAGAAGCAACACAACTAATATGGGACATCTCAGAGTAGAAACGTCCGATATATGTTCATGGGACGGAGGAAACATATTTTCAACTCATGCCAACTTGCTATTTTGTTCGCTTATAATTGTTGCAAGATTCTAATTGTACCTGCTGTTTGATTTTGTCCAAAAGCATATGTTCATTAACATATTTGGAAAAATTTAACGTACATAAAGTGATCATTGTTAAATAAATAAATAAAAATAGTGCTTCTGATAAATTCCATATCCTGAAAGGGCAATTCCGACTTCATTTTGCTTTTCAACATGAATTTACCAAACACTAAGGTCCTGTTTGGTTTGTGGGATTGGGTTGGGTTTGGAGGATTTAGAATTGAATTCCATTCCAATCCCATGTTCTGTCTGAAGGATTTCTTGGATTTGAAATTCTGGAATTTCATTGAAATCCCACAAACATAGGATTCTGAAATTCCATAGGAATTCAATTCCAAAACCCTCCAAATCCAATCCAATTCTGCTAACCAAACGGGACCTAAATGCTTATAAACTTGCTCAAAGACATGTGCAGTTTAGAGCAAAGTGTTGGGCTTTTGAGTATCTCAAACAAGTCTAATAGATTCTTTTAATTATTAATTAGCTCAAATAGATAAATAGATAATATATGCCTTGGATTTGGATAGTATATTTTCAAGATTCCAGGGTGTAAAAGTAAGATTCGAAAGTATAAATCAAATGAATGGTTCTTTCAAAGTTTTCTTTGTAAGATTGGTATGTAACTAATACTTGGTGTTTGTTCATCTCCAAACTGAAGTTGTTATTAAGATTCTAACTTCTTGCAAAACTATATGTCATCCAATTGAAATAGTGAGATATAGTATAAAATGTGTTTGTATTGGATAAAGAAACCTAAATTTCAGATCCAATTAAGTCTCGCCTTTTGTTTCAAGCTCCCACTTTTATATAAACATTTGTTAATCAACCTCATATTTGTTTAATGTTGTTGACTATTATTCCCGGGAAAACGAAACTCAGGTATGCATCTGAATCTAACATCATCCGATATGCAAAGATTGCCGTGCAACTGCAAAACAAGACCGTCCGGGATGTGGCTTTGCGGTGCAGATGGATGTTTGTAAGTTTAGAAACTTTATTTTTCTTAATTGTGCACCCATTTTCTTATTTTTGATCACTTATTTTATGAATTTCACTAACACTTAGTTGTGAACACATGCATCAACTGTATATTTATTGACACAATGTTTCAAGTAGGGGATCGATGAGATTTTACACATTTACTTCCATCCTTTCTACTTTTCTATTATGAGGCAAACCATTGTTCTACATGTTCATTCTTTATCCTTGTTTAAGTTTGGTTTGTGTTAAATATGTTCAGTTTGTGGAGTTGCTATCACAATGCTTTGTACCTCCTTATCGTCTCACTTCTTATTTGTTTTTTATTATTGTATGAACAAACTTGTTTGGTTTGCTTGACAGCTTAACTTGACACCTCAAAACATAAACATTTAAACTTCTGTTTGCACAAATTGCTAAAAAGACAATGGTTGATTCCTTTCTTTTGAATTTTAAACATTTAAAATCAATTACACCATGGGAATTGATCTGTTTTGACCTAATAAATCAGTTTGTATCCTTAGTAGTTTTTGATTTAATTCAGAATTTTGAAATCTATAGGACCTCTTATATGTTATAATATCTCAAAGAACTTATTTGAGGCATTCTGAACAGGGATTTCCCAACTTGTAATTTGATTAAACAGAGTTTGTATTATCGGACATACCGGGATTACATACATCATTTACATGTGTAAGCAAATGAAGTAGCAACTAATATAAGCCAATGAAGCACCTACTGGTATAAGCAAAAGAAGAAGAACTCGATAAGAAGCCACAAGTGTCAAAGCATCAACTTGACGAGTAGCGAATTAGGGTTAGACAGAGTAGATGCCTGATCAGCGGACTGATGATTTCTCGGACTAAGTCAATGAACTGATGTGGCTGATCGGGGGAAGCCTGAACTCAATGAACTGAAGGCTGAAGCAGCCAAGGTGGGAAGGGAAATCGGTAGGTAGAGAGCAGGTTGGCTTTTGGTAATGTCTGGTTATCGGGTTGGGTCAGTCGGGTCAGGTTCAGTGGATTCACTCGGGCCTGGCCCAATTCGAACCCAAATATGATGGCTTGTATGTTTTAGGAATAGAGAGCCTTTTAGATTGGCTTATATTCGCCTATTTTTGGGTGGGTTGGGCAGGTAAACGGGTTTATCAGTTATCACGTTATTTTGCGGCCCTAGTAAGAAGCTTGTACTTGTAGAAAAAAATTTCTTCTTGAAATTTCATAAGCTGAAGTACCATCCCTTTTGTTGTAACCATATCAAAACAATCTTTGATATGATATACACATTAAGAGACTGATGACAAATGGTGGCAATGTAGAGTTGCTGATATCGAGCTCAAAATGTGTACGATGATAGCATTGACAGTTGGATTAGCAGGCTCATGATCCTTTACGTATAGGGTCAGATTTTAAAAACTTCTGAAGGCTCTATAGAAGAATGAAATCTGGTGGTTGATCATAAACCTGCTCGGTGGAGAACTTTGTTTTGAAAACTGTGTTAATTCCAATCATGACTTAAGTAGGTAGCAGCTATATGATTGTCATGAAGCACCAAGAAATTGTAGCAATGCAGATGAAGGCCTTTTTTGACCATAGGTGAAAAGTTTCCTCATAATCATCTAATAAGCATGCGAGCAAACCCTAGTCTAAGACGGGTAATTTGCAACCAACAAGGCATTCTCCTGAAGGACTACCTTCCAATTCCTGAGTTTTAATCTTCTGAAATGCATCGATATCTTTCTCCTTGGCTTTGTATCAACGAAGAAGCTCTAGTGCCTTTTGGGACATGTGTGAGAATAAAATATTTACTGCAGTGGTAATGGCACAATACTTGGAAAAGAGGGCATTATAGGCATAAATTTTAGATAAGATGATAGGTAATAGAACTTATACCATAATAGTATTAGGGTTTTGCATGATTACTTTAATAGATGGTGAACCTGGAGTATATAGCACCTTTAGATAGGTGTGGACCCTTACACATTAAGTTGCATGCAAAAGTAATACATTCAACACCAGGCATTCCCCACATGAGTCCCCATGCTTTGACCTCAGGTCCTGTAAGTCTTGTATGCTCTTTCTTGTGGTTGGTACAAGCGGATCAACGTAGCTGTTTCAGTTAACAGGGGTAAATTTGTAAGATTGTGCTTCATTTAAAGAAGCTTTGGTACGATAAGTTCACATATTGGTTAAACCATATGTGTAAGATTGTGCTTCGTTTTGTAGGGAAGCTGTTGAAGTTTTTCTAGACAAGTTTGTGGAAAGGTGAACTTATCATGTATATCTTCATTAGTTTTTGGCATTATTTGCAAAAGTGGATAAAATACCTGTGAACCCTCGTATATCAAACTCTATTTTCTCATAAAAAACTCATTTATGTTGTAGTAAAGATGCCAGGACTAAGGGTGTAGAGTCTTAACATTGGACCAAGGCTATGAAACTCAGGAATTCGCATAAGCACACTTGAGACTTGTCTTTGTTGTTTACTCTTTTCCTTCAAATGCTATTGCACTTTGTTCTATGATTTGTTTTCTTTGTCTTATCAGAAAAGGGATATCAACAAAAGAAGGAAAGAAGATTACATTTTGACCAGGAAAAGTAAAGATAGGAAGGTAAACCTGTTATTTTGTAATCTTAATTTCGTTGTCTGCTTATATAGATCCATCGTTATATTTTAGTAATGCCACAACCAGCAGATTTTGTCAATACCCCAAAAATAGGAAACTGTAATTTTGGTATTTGAAGGGATTGGATGCACCACAAAAGTAGAAAGATATATTCATTTTGATTTTTTAATTCTGCAGGGAATTTGTTGGTCTTTGTTGTTGCTATTGTACTATAACTTCATACCTGCCCAATACTTTAATATTAGTAGTTCAACACCCCTGTTATTTTGGGAGGCTGAGGTAAAATAAAAATGCATTTTTTGTTGTTATATTCAGGAAAAAATGATTGATCATTTGGCAAGTACATCTTATTTAGCAACTCAAACTGGATTTTCTTCATCTGTTCAAGGAGTGGTTGCCAATGGAAAATCAAATGCATTGTACAATGGTCAGTTCTTTCTTTGATTTCCTTTTTCTTTTACTTCAGGTTCATATGAAAATACCAACTACTTTAATATCAATGCAGCATAACAAGTAGGCTTTTGGATCATTTTACATAATTCTATCTGCTTCAGACCTTCGTTTCAACTAAAAATGTTAACGTTATCTTTATTCAGTCTACATTTCACACAATTTGTCATCATTACCAATGAGCTTTTGAAGCTCTTTCATTTTTTTTTTGATAACCCCGTCCCTCAGCCACCCAATAGAAAAGCAATATTCGTAGAAGTGAAAAGTAGATATTAGATTTGATTATTGTGTATAACCTTGTGATAAAGTACAACCGTATCCGATAAAGATAAACTTTGACCATCTAAAGGATGAAGATGAACATAAAACAAAACAACTGTCATATGTATCTAACACGAGTCAAGTTTGAGCATGTGTATCAGATACACCCAACTTGCTACCATCTTTTTTGTCTTATATATGTGATTCACTTGGAGAAATTGTTGGAATATCTGCAACTTGATGTTTTGAGCACACTTGAACTAGTTCTGGTAGAGGGTGATTTATCATACAAAATGACAAAACTATGTCAATATGTGTAGTGTGTTCACTAAAAATGGTTATTCGGAAATGTGTTCCATCATGGCAAAACATTTCCATCAGGGTTAGCCTTGTGTGGATGGTACTGGGAAGCTAGGGTTAGGTGTTGTTGACCAACTAGGTTTAGGGTTCTGAAGTGCACCAGAGCCAAACTTGGCGATGCTTTAAGTCTGTACATGCTAACAACGTATTAGTTTTTATATAGAGTACACTAGAGATAGGATAACCCTATCCAAAAGTGAATAATAAGCATAAGCCATTTAAATATATGGAGGATCCCAGTCTACAGGAATGAAGGAGGCTTTCATAAACTTGTGCAGCTACTAATATATTCTAATGCATATTTGCATATCCACTTGCTTTTGTCATCATCTTCCATTGATCGATTGCAGTTATACTGCCTGCAGTTCTTGCGAGTCCAGCAGGACAGCTTCTTAAGGAAAGTGCACAGGCTCTTGAGCGGGTTTCTGCAAATCTTGAAATTCAACAGGTGATGCATCTCTGTAGCTACTACTAGTTATGATTCCATTCTAGCAGTTGCTAAAATTTCACGAATTCATACATGTAATGGATTCACGATTAAAACAAAGCTATAAAATTACCCTTCTAAGTTCTATTTTGAACATTCGATCAAGGGCTACTCTTATAATAATAATCTATATGATTTTTCTTCTCACATGAATGTATTTTTTAATATCATCATCTGATTGAATAATATATAGAAAGCATATATGCAATATATACTTCTACATATGACATACAAATTTTCCGTTTTATGCCACGCCTTGAAAAACGCCGCTTTCTCAGGGTGGTGTATAAGGCTTGAGGCTTGACCTCATCACCATGCCACGTCTCAGGCCATTTTTGGTTAAAGACAACTGCTATGTCAAATGGGTCCACTACTCGACAGATGTTAGCATCCATTGTGTAGCATCATTTGCTTGCTGATGAAATTTAAAAAATGAAGTTAGCTAGTAGAAGCAAAACTAGATAAAATTGAGGGTATCATAGAAATTGCCAAATTCTAGTAATCATGAGAAAGCAAAAGGGATTGTATGCTATTTCTTTAAGCTTATTGCATGAAGCATAAACATGTTGTAATACTGATCTTCAGTTCCTTAAGAGCTAGGGTTTTTGCATTATCTTGAATTCCTCTATGTGGTCATGCAATGAGTATATTTTTCATCATCCATTTGTTTCTCCCCATCTCATATGAAGCTTCTATGTGTTTAAGGATGTTTCCCTAATTATCACTTTTTTTTTTTAACTCTTGTTGACTGATTTGAAAGTTTTCCATACCTCTAGCATGGTGTGTACATCCTATTAATCAGTCTTTATGGGATGTAATAGCACCTTTTTGATCATCAGAATCTCATTTTTATGTTTTTTGTTTAAAGCAAATCTTTTGTTACAACACATCATTTTTCTTACTTTATTTCATCAGTTCATGTTTGGTCTTGAGGCAGCAACGAAGTTAAAAATGAATCTAAATAAAGTTATTGAGATGAATGATCCCACATTTGAGTTTATGTATTTACTCTCTGCTCCTGGCACTTGCAACAGGTACATGAGAATATCAGTCTCCTTTGCCAAGTTCGGAAAAACATCCTCGATATTATGAACAAGTAATTTCTTATTTACCCTTCAAACTTGGTTTTCCGATGAATATTCTTCCATTGAATAGTTTTGAGAAATGGTTTTGTTGCTACAACTAGTTATGACTTATGAGGGGTTTATTTACCAGAATAACCTTCTGACAGATTTTGTGGCATTCATTTGTTAGACAGAGAACGTTCAAAATCTGTCGGAATATCATGCATTTAAACAAATTTCTGCCAAAAAGTTATTCTAGTAAATAATCCGGTGGTTGAGCCATTACACATTTCCTTCCAAATTCTGACAGGTTCTTTAACTTTCCTGATAGCATTCTTTTATGAGGCAAGAGACGTTCGAAATCTGTTGTCAGAATGTTACGCATTTAAAACAAAAATCTGTCAAAAGGCTATTATGTGTTTGAGCCATGAAAACATCTTTGCATGCCTACATACCATAAACCAAATCTGGATTATCTGAAAGAGATTGAAAAGTAACTGTTGATGATTATCTATGAACTGCAGTTTATGTGAAACACCGGAGAAACTGAAGCAGATGCCACCGCTTCCAGTGAAGCTGAACGAGGATCTTTTCAATTCGTTGCTTCCTCGCACGACATTGCAGCAGATGCAATGATCATAGAAAAATTCATGGGTTTAATCATTTGTTTTCAGCAATCTTTGCAGTAAATAGAGAAATAAGTAGCAGCATTGAGTTTGGGAGTTTTGAATTAGGATTTGGTAGCCTCAAAACATGAAAAACTAATGAATGTTTTTTACCAAATTTGTAGAATTTTTTTTTTTCACTCACTTTCTTTGGTTTTGGAGAAAGCTTTGAAGAAGCTGTTGAAGTAACAAAAGAATACTTAAATCTAGAGATGGGAATTTTATCTGTAGGGGTGGGTACCCGACCCTGAAAGAATAGGGATTCCCTGCTTTGGGTAACAGAATGAGGTGAGGGATGATATTACCCGCCTCTAGTCCGACCCTTATTAAGGTTTTTATTTTATTTAGTGTATGTATATAGTGTGTACAAATAAATATATATGGATATATGTATACAATTTGTTAATGATGGCAAATATATTTGATTTTTAATATTGGTGACTAATGTAGTGGTTCACTACAATTTTTAATTTTAAAATACATTGTTTATAGAGTGTATTATGGGTTTGGTGCCTATGGCTTGCTAATTTTATGAAAATGGTTTTGACTTCATTTATTATGGATTTAATGGCAAGAACTTGAAGCTACAATCCTACTTGGTTTTATTCTCCATTCCTTTCAAACTTTTAGGTGGTGTTTGGTACAGAGAAAAGAATTGGAGAGAATTGGAAATGGAAATGAAGAGAA
>LUCG01102932.1:0-12725 GCA_001633085.1 Carthamus tinctorius
AACGAGCCGAGCTCGAGCTTAGTCGAGCTCGAGCTCGGCTCGGCTCGTTTACACCCCTACTAACTATGATAATTTCATCGAGCATATCCTGAAAACTAGCATAAAGGCGCCTAGTTTTTACGAGATAAAAAGTTTATAACACTTTTCCATATAAAAGTTCCATGGCATAAAAAAATGATACCTAGTAATTTCATATTTAAGAAGTTATTTATCATTGTAATATCTTTTGTTTTGATTGTATTGGAACATCCTATGATTATTTATTTTGATAGTGCTGAAATATAGATGATCTATTTATCTAATGTCATTACTATAAACTATGAATAATCTTTTAACCAAAATCCTCCTGATGACACTCTAAGATCATATGAGGTTTATCTCCAAGAGTCTTGAAGGACGAAAACACAAATAATTAGCTACACTTATTTCGTCAATGAGGCAATGCATAAAGGGGCAAAATGACAGTAACATAGACGAGAGTTCATCGTTTATTTATCATTTTAAAAAAATATCTAAAATATAATGCGTTATCCACTTTGACCGTTTTCTCTTTTCTGTAAATGCTTAAACATTAAACAAAACACATAAAAATGTTTTAACATCAAAGAATGATCAATTAAGTTGGTTGAAGTAAAAAAGAAACAAGTTCTAGGTGGGATTGCAATCCCATTTCTCTTGTGCATACCGAAATTGCAATCCCGAAAAGGCTTTAGGGGTGAGAGTAGTAATTTTGTATTTTAAAAGGGCTACATTGTAAAATATAAGGATTCTAGTTTAACAGAAGAGATCATAGCATCTTCACTGTGGTGGTTTTAGGGCTTTGATGTAAGCGAAAGAGATAAACATGGCGACCTCAAATGATTTTCAAGCTGCCCTAAAACCCTTTCTTCAAAGAGCTTCCGAGGCTGAGGTTGGTAATCATGGTATCTTCTATTCGATTTTAGTGTGTTCATCATATTCGTTTCTATGAATGTACATTAGGGAGGGTTTTATGATACAAATTCACAGAAAGTCTCCGAGTTTTTCGTGGATTCTTAGTATCTATGGATGTAGATAAGTGTTCGGATTATATGCATGTATGATATATCTCTGAAAGGCGTTGGTTTGTAAAATTGTATAGAATTTAGTCCTCTTTTTCGATTTTCACCCCCCCTTTCTGTCTCCATTTTTGGCGATTACTATCTTAATTTACATGTTACATTTGATGGATTCTTGTGGTGATGAATACAGGTTAGAGTTGATTTAACTTCTATTGATATTAACCTCAGAATTTCATTTTACTTGGCTCAACTTCACAATACATTCTTCATTCGTTAACAAAGATGCTATGATCTCTTCTGTTAACCTTAATTTTGGTACGGAAATGAAGAGATAAGGTTTCCCTTTAGTCTTTTTGGTTGGTTTAAGAAAGAGATACATTTCTGCATATGATCAGAAGCCATCAGTTCATCAGTGTAGAATCTCAGGGGCCGTTTACCAAAAGCTTACCAGTTACCATCAAGAGTCACCACCCTCACTTACCTTATCGGCTAACATTGTCGGCCATCAAAATGGATTGTTGGCAAGCATCTCTTACCCAACAAACGCTAAATAGGTAAGAGTCTTTTCCCTCGTTTACCGGGTAAGATTCTCGGTCCTTGCCATGCTCCCCTGGTAAGCGCTTACCCAATAAGCATTTGGTAACGGTCCTTTAGTTTTTACTGAGGGGTATATAGCTTTTTCATTATTGGGCTTCTCAGCTCTCCCTGATCTCATAACCATGTTTACGAACTCTGACTGCAGAAAGCTAACAGTCTGGATGCAAAACTACTGATAATTGAACTACTACATATACGGGTGATCTATAGATTAGAGAGATTTCTTGATTGATATTAAGGTGAGAAATACACAAATGTTGAACTACAATAATTTTTTTTAGGGAAGGAATCTGCTAAAAGAGATAAACAGGGACGTCTACGAAAATCTGTTTTTTCATCAGGTCACCAAGTTTCTTTCTCAAGCATTCAGAGAACACGAGTCTTTCGTATGTGACATAATTTCAGGGACAGTTCCATCAGTGCTTCTATTAGAAACTAATTATGGTTGTTCTTTTTGAATGTCAATGTCTTGTGTATTCATCCTCATCTGTTGGGGTTTGGTTTCTAATCCCATGGAGGTTAAGCGCCTGAATTTTTATCAAGTTCTATGGATTTCTAAGGGAGAATCAATGAAATACTGAAGTAGGAAACTGGGTTCCGTGACTCCCTCAATAGAAGGCAGTAGAAGGTCTTTTCGAGTTAGGTAAATAACTACTTATCATAATAGTCTGGTTTTAGTCATGGTTTATGGGTGAATGGTGATAAAATTAGGTTCTACTTTCTAGAGGGACGGTTTTGCTTATGGGTGGCTGGTAGTCTGGTCATGAGTGAGGGTGAAGGAGGGGAACCCAAGAGTTCATCTTTTAGAGAATATTAATGTAAGAGCAGCAGGAGAGAATTTTGGATTGAAAAAAGGGCCTATTTGGACTTTATGCGATAGGCTTATTCTAGGAGTATTTTTGTCAGAGTTCTTTTCTAATCATATTTCGACCATCGTATCCCGTTCAAAGTTGGAGGATGCTTTTTACGAGCCTCTTGCTCTGTCTTTTTCTGTCCATGATGGGCCGTCTATTGATTGATGATTGAGGGTGTGTTTGCTACATTGGACAAGACGGAACAATAACTTGTTCCAGTTTGGCACGGCATTAGACCAGGACATGACATGACATGACAAAAATGGAGTTTTTTGTCCTGCCAAAATAGGTGGAACGAAAACCAGGGAGATGTTATAAGATTAAATTACTACACTATTAGTGTCAACTCAAAACCCTAAAACCTTACACAGTTCTTTCACCTGCACTCATGCGGGTCCAGTCCCCTTTGCTACCAAGCACACATCAATAGGGAGCTCTGTTAATTTTAATTCCTCAGACTACTCATGCATATTTACATTTTTTTGCTTTAAAAGATGGTTGGATGTAATTCTCTTCTATTTAAGAACTTCATCTAACTAGCTTGTGTTTGATCCAAAGGAACGGTTGGCAAGGCTTGAAGCTGCCATTGCTACGACGAAAGGTGGGTTCTTAAGAACACTCAAACTAGTCTTTTGTAATCGTTTGATTTCGCTTTCTGGTAATTTTACTTATTGTTTTTATGGGATCGAGTACTTGCAGACTCTGGAAATGAGGAGCTATCAAAAAAAGTAGCTGAAATGCAAGGAATGTTAGAAGATGCAAAAGCAGAGAAACTTGCTGAAAGAGAAAAGGTGAACCATTGTTCTACCTCTGTCTTTGAAAAAGATGCAACATTTGATTTCCCATGTAGTTTAATCAAAAGGTTTGAGTGATCAAATGTCTAAATCACCCCTTAACAAGGACAACCAATAATGAGCAAAAAGTGAAACTAAATTATTCCCTCCGTCTGCGCACAATGAAAAAGCCACACAATTTTAAAAAGGTGTAATTATTAATCTCTTTTACTAACTAAAGGATAGTTCTACTACCAATAATATTAGAGGGGAGTAATGAATTTCTTCATCTCATAAATATAGGTATAATTGGGAAGTAGATGCTTACTTTTGAAAGTAGATACTTATTCTAGGACAAACTAAAATAGAAATGTGGCTACTTATTTTGGGACTGAGGAAGTAAAACTTTTACCAAAAATGGAAATGTTTCATTATTTTGGGGAATAAGGTGTATCTTATCTTATCATATCTCTCTCTTTTTTTAAGATACCAAGAGTGATTTTAAGCTATTTGTCGTCTACCTTTCTTAGGCTTTAAAGGAGGTGAAGTCGGTTACTGAAGAGAATGCAAAACTCCGTTATCGTATAATTCACCTTGTCCGAGCATTAGAGAAAGCCGATAGTGATTTAGCTTCAAAATGAAACGAGCCCTTTCAGGATATCAACATTTTCTGCATTTTTTCGTGATAAAATATCATTCATGCACGGCCACAAGTAAGAACCCTGTTTCTCAACTTATTCTGTCGAGTATGCCATGTTTCTTAGTTTCTTTCGGCTCTTAGTTGGAGGAGTAATTAGTAAAGATTAGTAAAACCAAGATTAACTTTTGTAAACGTTTTTGTCTCTTTTTAAGCAGGAAAAATTGCATTAAAATGGAACCAACTTTGGGTTGATTGCAGTTTTGGGGAACAAACTTTTAATTTTAGACCATATAACAAACTTATGATATATTTCAGGATCTTGATTACCTGATGACCGACTTGTTGATGATGACATGACCCTACTTAAACGATGACGTGACGTGACACACATATGTACGATTCCTACTATAGGGAGTGACACACAAAAACCTATTAGAAATATGAGCAAACCATAATATTTATGAAACAAACTTTTTCTATGCACAAAACACATTCACCATAAATGTACAATGCCAATTCTGTAAATTTCTCTACTTTCTTATATTTGGATGAATTTCAGCATTCGAGTTGCTTGTTTTGTTGCTCGTCTTAACGATCCTTTCCATCACAGAAACTCTAACCTCTTTGGGCATCGTTATTATAGGCCTTCCCTTTGTTGAGACAATCAAAGAGTTGAAACACTCGTTTCTTTTTCAAAAGTCTCGTTTTTACTCCCCCAATGATTTGGCCTTCGATCATCTGGTATTGACAATGAGTTCCTTCAAGCCAGCTCGCCTTATAGAAAATTTTTGTCTGAGGCTGTGTTTGGCAAAAATAAGCTAGCTTATAAGCTAGTCCTTCCAAATTTTTTTGAAACGCTACTTTGAGTAGCTTATGAGAAGCTTTTTGTAGCTTTTTCCAATTATACCCTTTATTAATATTAATTATTAAATTCAAAGATACCCTTTTTGGTCATTTTACATACTCATAAGCTAGTTTTTGTCAAACATAATTTGTTCATAAGCTAGCTTATCAGCTACTAACAAGCTTATCAATCAACAGCTAGCTTATCAGCTACCAGCTAGCTTATCAGCTAGTTTGCCAAATATAGCCTAAATCTTTCGCCCATATTGCTTAGCAATCAAGTTATAGTTCACCAATGAACCTATTCTATTCCTTCCGCGTTTGTGTTAATCATGTAGTGAGTGGACCTGGAATGAATTTTCTATCCTTCACCCAAGATGCCACAATCTCCATGGACAACTACTTTCGGATGAATCGGATCTTCCTTTTACAATCCACACGCAATGTGCAACTTGTCGTTTTTTTTAAGATACGTTAGTTTATAACAATGTCAAAAAATAGTTGGTAATAATGTAACAAAACAACATATGTGTGCAAATAAGATAAGTAGCACCTATGAGTTGAACACAATTTTCAAGCGTATATTTTGTCAAACAATTCTTCTAACATCAAACAATTCTTCTAACACCAAGGATGATGCATATCGTATACACCAATATGAGGTGTCGTTAAGTTCCAAGGAACACTTTAACACTTCAATTACAAATTTGGAAGTTTATTGGTTTTGGCCTTTTCTTGATCGACCATCTCGGTTTTGTTTTTTGGATTAACGACATCTTCAACAAACCTCACCCTTTCATACTCTTCATATAATTCGAACCAGGCAAGGTTCGGTTCAAATAGTTCACGGCTATTTGATTTCAAATTGAAGTTTTTTTGTTTGCTATTAATTTCTATTTCTGTCCCCAAGGTTAACTATTACTTTAAAATATGAGGGGCTAAAATAGAAATGAATTGTAAATCATAGAGACGAAAAAAGCAATAAAATTTAAATTGTAGGAGTGGACATTAATGAATTATAAACCATGACTTATAACATAATAATTTCAAAATTATAGGTATGAAAATAGAAATTTTCAACAAACCACGTGAACAAAAACCGCAATTTACTTTAAATGTAATTAGAATCTCATAATCATCAACCTATAATTTACACTCGTTCGAAACTATTGTGGCTCGCACTTCATCAGCGGGTTCACTTCCGATAATATTTGTCGATTTGCAGGTTTTAGGTCCAACGTAAAGGTACATCCGCTTATGAAAATTCTTGGGTCCACCACTGTTCATCATCACCACTAGAAACATGCTCCTTGTCAACACTATTCTCAACACTATTATTCAAGAACTCAACCATATCAGTATCAAAATGATCTACAAGAATTTCCGATTCTATACACAATACTAAAAAACCTTACATCTTATCACTACTATCCAAGGGTTCAATTCATTCTCCAAATCCTTGTTAGGAACTATATAATACATTCAACACACTATTTTAGGCTCGTAATATCTACTTTCGTAGTATCAAAAAGTTTCAAACACGCATGGTGCTATGATTTATAGCCAAGTTGATCTTCGTATTGCTTTTCAAAAACAATTTTGCATCAATTTCAATTGTTATGCAATTCTTAACCTAAGCCTAAAGTAATGGCAAAAACGACATCCAACTAGTAAACATGTAATTGTTAACCACAAACCAAGGTATTTAGCAAAAAAACCGTCTTCCAAATACCATACATCAGTAAAAAAAAAACAATATACAAATACGTAAAATTAACGAATAACACAAAAATAATGCGAAACCTACATTTGGATGGGACTAATACCATCCATTTGTAGGAATTATGTGAAAGTGTTCAATTTTAGGTATTTGTTTTTTCAATATTCTGACATAAAATTTTAATAAGTTATCATATAGGCTTGTGTTTTGCTAATCATTTTGAGATTGAGACCCTTGAAACATTTTCCTCAATATTTTACTAAAAAGATTTTGAAGTTGGTCATCAAAATAAATGGGTGACACCATAGGAACCTCTACAAAAAACTTCCCATATTTTTAAGAGATTTGATAATATATTTTTCTTTGGTTGAAGTTTGGATTTAATGGATTGAATAGAATTTAACTAGATTAATATTTTAGAGTAAACTCTAATTTTGGTTCCTTGAGGTTTAGTGTAATATTTGGAAATGAGAGATAAACTTTGTTAATTTTATAAACTGGTCCTATAAATTTATTATAACACATTTAAGTAGGACCTATGTTTGTTTCGTCCTTTAAACTAAAGCTCTTTAAACCAGTCTATTTGAATATTTTAACATTTTTTACGTCCTATGAACCGGATTGTGTGTGCACATATACCTGAGAGACCACTCATTTTCCATGAGTGAAACTACTGAATGTTTCTTCTATGCTTAATTAAAGGTTTTGTATGTTCTTCCTATTAAAATTTGTTTTTCATTTTAACATTCGGTCTTGTGAAATATCAAATTTCCAATGTGAAGGTTCAATATTTTTTGTTGTGAAGGTTTGACGATGTCAACCATTTAAACGCTTAGATTAGGTCATATCACGAATATTGTGTTGGTCTCACAAGGTCCAAAGTATACATGTGTGTGTATATATATCATCAATAAATCGTAAGTTTATGGTCACTTTGTTCAAAAGATCGGTAGTTTTTTTTTGTTGGAAATTGACAACGTGAACCATGTTACTCTGCCTAATATTGAAACTACTTTCTCTATATAAAGATAACGAAGAATGTAAGAAAAAAAAAACTTCTGTGTCATAGAGATAATCTTTCAAATGTCAGTTCTTAGATCTTCTCATGATTTCCTTTTTTCTTGCAAAACTGAAACTTGTCTTAAAGATTTTGAAAATGAAATGGCTGATTTAGCGGTCATTTTTGATAGATACAAGGATAGGTTAACCACTTTGCCAAAGGAGAAAGGTTTGTACACCAAAATAATATACTTGTACCAAGGCTATTGGTACCCTTCTATAGAAGTAACCCTAATTGGAAATGTTGTAAATGCGATGGCTTTGCAGGACACCTTTCAAGCTAACCCAAGTGATATCTACTTGGTGCCACCATACCGAAATCTAGCACAACATGGATCAAGGCCCTCACATTCGCCAAAGTGAACCGAAGCAAGCACAAAAACAACTCTCTTTCAACAACTCACCCACTACTCATCTACAATCCTCATGAATGTTTGCTTTTCATTGACAATGAATGTTTAAGAACCAACATGAAAATTCGCCTAGTCTTTTTGCTATTCATACATCTTACACTTCATTACCTCAATCCAATATTGATTATGGTTGTTCCATAGTTTACATGTGTAGAAACCCTAAAGATGTATTGGTTTCCTTGTTTCACTTTGCAAACAAGTTGAGAGATGAATCTCTTGGTCTAATTACATTTGAGGAGGCATTTAAGATGTTCCGTAGAGGTGTCTCACCATTCAAACCTTATTGGGATAATGTAAAAGGGTACTACAAGGCTAGTTTAGAAATCCCAAAAAGTATTCTATTTTTAACATACGAGAAAGATGATTATGGATACTACAAATAACGTAAAACATCTTACAGAGTTCTTCGACTACCCTTTTACAAAGGAGGAAGAGGTTGCAAGGGCAGTGGAAGAGATTGTGAAGATGTACAATTTTGAAAATTTAAAAGTGGTTAATGAACATGGGAATATACATGTTGGTGTTCCTAAACATGCATTTTTCAGTTTTAATCGATCTTTAAAGATTGAATTTAGTATATCTTGTTTTATTTGAATAAAACGATTGTATTTAATAATTTTAACGAATTGTCATTCCTATGTATCACCACATGTTTTTCTTCAAAGATTAGCTTAAATACATCTTTTATAGTTAACGATTATATTTAATAATTTTAACGAATTGTCATTCCTATGTATCACTAAAAATGTGATTTTGTTATCTACCAGATTATGAATTTATAATATCATACACTACAAGACCTGAAGAGATAACATATTCAAAAGCAAGCTCAGCAGGAATTTCAAATTTAGCAATGCCTTCCAATCACTACATTTTTTTCCTGAAAGAAAACCCAATTCAGACATATCATTCTACATAAACTACAAACAGGAATCATAAAAGCATATATATATGATAAGATTACCTTACAATGAGGTTCGCTCGGTCCGAAGAAATTGCAGTAGGCCAGGAACCCAAATCGTTTTACGGGTCGAGCTATCCATCACGGTTCAAGTATATTTATCTTTTCGGCAACTAACAAGCTAATTCTTTACATATGCGATATGGAGGTCTGAAACAGTTCATCCTTATTCATATGACCAGCAAGAATTGATAAACACTCGTACACCAAACCCGCTTGCGGGATTGATTTATCCTCCACCAAAAACGCTTCGATCTTCTTATCGATTTCAATCCAAGCACACCCGGGATTCTTTCTCAATCCAAGCTCTTTCATCTTCAACCGCACTTTTCTCGCCTCATCCCATTTCTCGATCGAAGCATACATGTTCGCCATCACGATATACGTGGAAGGATCATCCGGAACTTTATCAACAATCAAACCCGCGATCTTCTCGCCCAATTCCAAATGTCCGTGTAAATGACACGCGGAAAACAATGTGCTCAAAAGCTCGACATCATCTTTGATAGTTGCAATTCTTTGTAGAATATCGTATGCATCGTGCAATCTTCCGGCACGACCAAGAAGATCCACGAGACACGAGTAGTCCGCGACTTTCGGTCGGATCCCGTAATCGCGAACCATTTGGTTGAAATAATAACATCCTTCATTAACCAATCCCGCATGGCTGCACGTGGAGATCACCGCTAAAAATGCAACCCGATCGGGTCTTATCTTCGATTCCCGCATTTCTTCGAAGAGCTTCAGTGCTTTAGAAGCCTGCCCGTGTGCTCCGTAAGCCGTTATCATCGAGGTCCAAGAAATGAGATCGCGTTCGGGTAATCGACAGAAAACTTCTCGGGCTTCGTCTATGGCGCCGCATTTGGTGTACATGTCGAGAAGAGCCCCCATGACTATCTCGTTTGACTCGAACTTTCCGGAAACGATCGATTGGTGGACGTCTTTACCCTTTTGTAGAGCTCCAAGCTGCGTACATGCTGCTAAAACGCTCGTAAACGTGATGGCATCGGGTGCCACACCTGCTGCGATCATGGCATTATGGGTTCCGAGAGCTTCGAGATACAAACCTACTGCTACGTATCCCGAAATCATTAAGTTCCATTCGACAACGTTTGTTTTCGGCATTTTATCGAAGATGGATTCGGCTGAACGAGTGTGTCCACATTTGAAGTACACGTCCAGCAGTGAGCTGTGAATAAAGGCATCGGGTTTTATTTCGTTTCTTGTTATGTACCCGTGGATGAACTTCCCGTGTTTCAAGTTTGCTGATTTAGAACAAGCCATTAGCGAACTGCTTAAAGTTGTGGAATTCGGTTTAGTTCTTCCGTCTACGTTCATCCTCGATAAAAGTTGAATGCAAGATTCGCTATCACCTTTTAAGCTATATCCCGCAATCATGGAGTTCCAAGAAACCAGACTCTTGAACGGGATTTTCTCGAAAACTTGTAAAGCCGTCTCTAAACAGCCACATTTACCATACATGTCAATGGCAGCTGCTTGGACGAAACCGTCTGATTCGAACCCGTTTCTCACCGCTTCAACATGAACCTCTCGACCTCTTTCGAGATTCTTAAGCTTGGCGCAGGCCGATATAGTGGTCGTGAACGAGACGGAATCCGGTTCGAACCCGTGATCTTTCATCTTCCGAAACAAATCCAACGCTTTCTCGTGCTGCCCGTCTTGATGATAGCAAGAAATCGCGGCATTCCAACACGCCACGTCTCTTTCAGGCATTTCATCGAACACCTGCACTGCGAACTCGAACAAGCCACACTTTGCGTACATCCCGAGTAAAGAACTCGTGACAACGAAATCACTCGCAAACCCGCTTTTCACTAGACGAGTATGGATCATTCTACCGAAATTAACAAGCTTTAATCCGCTACAAGCTTTCAAAACACTTGGGTATGTGTAACTATCGGGTTTTGAGAAAGTGAAATGTGTAAGGTTTTCGAAGACTTGAAGAGCTTCATTGAACAAGAAATTCTTTGTGTAATTTGAGATTAAGCTGTTCCATAAAGTGATATCTGATGGGTTTTCGATGGAATGAAAAACTCGGCTTGCAGATTGGAATAATTGGCAGGAAAAGAGGAGGTTAATGAGGTTCTTGCATATTGCAATGTTGTTCTGTAGGCCGGAGGTGATGACTTTCTGATGAATGAGTTTGGCTTGTTTGATCGATTTTGATTCAATGGCGTTTCTAATGAGAGGAATTAGCTTTGCAGCATCCATTCTGCAAAAAAAAAAAAGGCTTTCACTTTGAACTCATCTAAAGAAAATATTTATTTGATGATATAGTGCCAAAGATCTAAAAATGCCATTAGCTAAACACATTTTGATAAGTGAACAAGAGATACCCTTCCATTTAAGATATGAAAGCCCATATACCTGCACAAATTTTGCTTCTTAATAAGGACACACACACGTTCTTCGTTCAGGAATTTTATCAAACACTTGGTGTTCATAAACAAAAATAAAAATGAAATCTAGTCTTACTCTCAGAGAATCTTTAATTAATGGCAGCAGAGTTTGTAATTTATACCAGCAGAGTTTCATAAATCACCAGTAGCAAAGAGTAATCACAGATGGAAATAACTCCCTTGTTAGACCATCCACAATGGAGCGTCAAGACCATCGGCATGGTGCCGTTGCCGATCGGCAACCTCGGCAACACCGCCGAGGTCCTTCGGCATGGACAAAAANTCTCTCTTTTTTTTTCTCCCTCTCTCTTTTTTATTATTTATTTAGATTGGTATGAGTGTGGTTGAATTGGTAATGGTAAGGATTGGTAAGATAGTGGAAAACTGATGTGACGACTGGTACCATTGACAAGAGTCAAAACCACTGTGGATGGTCTTAGTTTTGTCCAATTATCTAGAGTTAATTACACTACTGGTTCCTGTGGTTTGCTCAAAATCTGGATTTGGTCCCTCGATGGAAATAACTCCCTTTTTCGTCCTTGTGGTTAGCATTTCGTTTCACGTTGGGTCCCTGACCCTAATGCTGTCCAATACGCCTCCGTTAGCTCGAACATGTGCCTCACACGGGAGGGGTAAAATCGTCTTTTTATGTTTTCTCTCTTTTTTAAAACCCCTCCCCTAATGGACATATCATCGACTTCATCCCCTTCGTCGCCCTTCCACTAGTTTTCTCCCGTATTCTTCACGAAGGCCAACAATGCTGTTTTGTGGGGGTGGGGCGCCTGCAATCATTCGAACTTCATGGACTTCAAAAAATCCAGGCGAAGATTCTATGCTTGTGTAACGCCCCGTTTCTCTTTTTGTGTAAGTTAATGGACTTTGTAAGTTTAAGTTAAACTGTGCATTTGTTGTCAATTTCAGGAGACAAGGGATGAGAGTGTTAATTGTGAAACTTGAGGGTTAACTTTAGCATGTATATAAGGGAAAACCCCCCTACTCCCTTTTAGTTGTTGATCGATTTTTCCAGAGAAAGAATTAAGAGGAAGAGTGGTTAGGGTGTGGTGAATCTTGGAGAAAAGTGGGAGCAATTGGAAGGTAATCTTGGAGCAATCGTTTTGGTGTTGTTAAAGCACCAAAAGGTACGTATTTGTTTCCCTAATTGTTTTGTTATTGAAGTGTTTCAAGGGTTATGGCTAGGTTATGGAACAATGATCTTAGAATCATCAATTGGCATGCTAGAGGTCGAATTGAATGTTTGTAAGGGTGTATTATTATAATGGATGATGGTATAAACTTGTTTTTGTTGTTTTTGGTCGAAGTTGGTGTTTAGGGGTGAAAACCCTGGGCTGAAGTCGCAACCCGCGGCTGGAAAGCCATCTGCAGGTATTCGCGGGTAATCGGCGGG
>LUCG01102934.1:0-10849 GCA_001633085.1 Carthamus tinctorius
AGAGAGCAAGTCACTGATCAGCGAACTTAGAGTCGCTGATCCTTGGGAAGGATCAGGGAGTCGTTGTCACTTGTACTTATCAGAACGTCATGCAGGGTTAGCCAGCTTGCTGTCACTGATTTCAACTTCAGATCATAAGCATCGNATGGCGCTAAGGGTTCTTTGTGGCATGACTACTTGTCTTCTTAGAATACTTAGCATGTATCAGCTCTCGCTGTCGCTGAACGGAGTCGGGGAGACAAGCTATCGCTGATGCGTTATGTGAGTGGATGCTTTGAAGGGTGAAGCTGTCAGCGAATAGACTCGCTGCAGTTTCTAAAACATCTAAGATTTAGCTAAGTATGGGAAGTTACTTGAGATAGGATCATTGGTATTTCATAAGGTCATAGAGGAGCTGGATCAACACTTACTAATTCTTTCATCAAGATTATGCTCATCTCACAATGTAAGTGATCAGATTCTTTCTAAGGTGTTGCTTCTTATTGTACCTGCATAAGTATAATGTTGCATTTTTTTACTTTAAAATATAACATCTATTTATAGAAGAAACATTACCATGATTACATCATGTCTAGCAAGCGTATATGTCCAATTACAAGTCTTAAAGACTACATTCTTTCTCGTATAATTACACACAATAAATGTTCCATCGCATGCTTATGAATACTTCAACAAAATCACAATCCAAGTCAAACTATAATAACTACGAGAAACAAGTTCAAGTAGTCCAAGGAAAGCCACGCTCTCATGCAAATCATTGCCTCCCATACACCCACTACAATTGCTAGATACACCAATTGATACAGATGACTCCTACTCTATAAGAAGTCATTTTTCACCTAATCTACCAACACTTTAACATTCAAACACTTACACAAGATAGTTCATCAAAATGCCAAATTTATATCTTGCCCAAATAACCATTCATATTCTTGCAATATTTCAACAAAAAACCATACTAAAGTTACTACGCACATCTTAAGTTACATGATGACGATTTCAACACCAAACATTTTAAACGGTAATTGACATCAAAGTCAACAGTCAATATAATGATACTTCAACAATTTACTAACAATCAAAGATACCCACTGATAATTAACTTTTATGCTTAACATTCCTTACTTGACGAAAGCATAAGACTTCATTGATGCTTTATCTATTTACATGTTCATCTTTATATTTAGACTTGTCACCGATAGCATTTCATCAAAATGTTATGTCTCTACTCATACCATGCTACTACTAGAAGTATCTTGGTAAATTCTAACTTCATCCATGATATAGTTACTCACAAATAATCTCATATTAAAAATACCGAAATTTTAGGGTGTTACAATTTTAGACAAAACTTCTTCCTAAAAGTATTTACAATTGCACCATGAACAACTTCACGCAACACTCAGAAACTATTGCTAATTACTTGCAAGATTAGAATTTAATGCATACTACCACAATCATCAATCGCCCCGACAGTAGTAATCAAACACACTCATGCATCTATATTATTCATAATGGCATAGGCCAGATGTTATTTTAAATGTACCTTAGATAGAAATGGTGTTAAATCATTTAAATCATCCTAAATTACACTCATTAAGAAAATCCTCTAATTGATGTCTCCCTCATGCCAAAACAAGAAAGCAAACAACATTGAAACAACACCAAATTGTGTTGAATATGACTTCAATGCGACCCAAGTCTCATGAAACTCACATTCAGGTTTGTTTCATGTTGCATGAATTTTTCACCCAAAAACCCTTAAGCCACTTATACCCAATCCTTCATAAATCGATTTTATGTCCCAACATTAAGAGTACCAATGGCTAAAACCATTCTAATTAATATCCAAACATCAAAACTGTTAGGACCAAATTGTCCTAATTAGTGAAAATTTTATAAAGTCAGTTTTTAGCCTTATTTTGTAATTGCGTTTGGGCTTGAAATTGGGCTTTAATGTAATGTGCACCACCTATAAATAAGGTACCTTGGACTAGGCTTAGAGTGAGAATTCAATGAGAGTCGTTTAAGCAAAGGTGTTTATATGTGTTTTCTTGTAAGCCTTTGAGAGCTCTCCAATAGTACAAAAACACTTGATTCTCCTATTGATTTCTCATACAAATCCTTTCTATTTTATCTTCGAATCTTGCTGAATTGGGCCAACAATTGGTATCAGAGCCAAATCAAATCAGTATCAAATTTGATTCGATCATATTTTCAGTAGATTTGAAGTATTTTTTTTATGGATTTTTGAAGGTGCGTTCTTATTCTTCATTTATGTTTATCTGTGTTTGGGATTCCTTAAAAATCCTTGTTCTGGATCTAGATCTAGTCTCATTTGAGTTGAAAAAGTTGTTTGAATCAAACCTTATGAACGATTTCATGCATTTATAAGGTTTGATTTGAGTGCTTTTTTTGAAGTTTTGGGTTAAAAATCAGTTACCGACCCACTTGGGAATCACCTTCCCGACCCCCCCCCACTTTTCAGCTCGGGAACCCCTATTGCTCGGGAAATTTTGAAGATGGCACGGAAAAAGTTGAAAATCACTCGATCAAAATGCTTAATATCTCAGAAGGTTTGATCACGGCATGGGGTTTTTGCCCAGCGGTTCGACGTAGGAACCGCCGCTCGGGAAGGCATGACGCAACACATACTGCGGCTCGAAAAGAATGCCACGACACGGGAACTCGGAATGGACCACGCCTCACGCCTCGTCCGCCCCGCGCCTCAGTCCGCCTCAGCGCCTCATGCGACCTGAATGTTTGACGTTATGTCAACTTCGGTCCCTGTACTTCATATTTGGTGTTTTGACATTCTTGGTCCCTGTGCTTCATGTTTCTCGATTTTTACAGATCTGGTCCTTGCACTTAATCTTTCAAGTGTGGAGCAACTTTAGTCCCTGCACTTCAACTTTCAGAAATATTCAGATTTGGTCCTTGTACTTAAAGTTTGAAACTTTTTCAGAATTGGTCCCTCAACTACTACTTTCTGAAATTGTCACTTTTGGTCCCTTGAGTATGAGGTTTTGAAATGTTCATTTTTGGTCCCTCCAGTTCAAAAGATCAACCCGTGGAGTTTAAAGTTCTGAATTTTTACAAATTCATCCCCTTGAGTTTATTCACGATTAATTTTGTGAATTTTGCAACATCAGTCCCCGGGAGTTTGAGATTCACATCCTTTTCAGAAAATTTATTTTCTTGATTTAGGACTTCCAGGTTTCGGGGTTTGGGACTATTTGACGAATTTTTTTTGAGGATGCTTAATTGCTCAAATTCAGATCGGGGGATATTTTTCAGAAGGGTTTCAATGTTCAAAAGATCAACCACACGTACACGTAAATTTTCTTTTGGGCCTTAATTTTCTTAGTGGGCTTTGATGACGAGTTTGGCCCAAATCGGTTAATCACTTTCAATTGCGATCCTTACCACACTGATTCAAACACAGTATGCTCAATTATCCCAGTGCTTAAATGATCAAGTTTCATCCCTGCTACGGAGCTGATTTTCTCTGAAGCACAGTTAAAGCCCAATTCAGTTTTCAATTGTGAAAATTGAATTTCTGTAATTTTCCCAGCTATTCCATATTCCTTGAAGACATGTCAGATTTGTAACGATTTCAGAACAATGTTGATCGGATTCTGTATTTGGTTAGATTACTCAGAAGCCCGACTCTTTGCAACCATTATTATAGAGTTTTTCTTAGATGGAATTATTCCTCCTGGGATGTGGAGTTGAATTTTTCCTTTGGATGCCAGCTCCGGTGAATGTACGATGTTGTTATGTGTTTAAATTGCTAACCATGTCACTAGCGTGAAGATTCAGTTGTAATCTAGAATTTTAAGTGACGGTCGTCATCCATCTGACTAAGAAGATTGAGTCTGGATCTGGTTACTTGACATTTTGGAAGTAATCAGGAAATCGGCTAAATTTTGAACACTTGAGAGTCAAAGAAGCAGAGCTTATTGTGATGTATCTTCTCCCAAAAAATTTTTTCATGCCATATGATGCCTTGGTGATCTAAGCTTAGCTCTTACACTGAATTCCTACTCAACACGCGGTTAAAGACGGATCCTTTGTTTTTCTTGCTGATCTGCACTGACGTAACACACTCATGCATATATCCCTTTGTTGTTCTTGATGGATGATCAACATAGTTGGATGAATCATCATGCAATGGAGGAAGCTGTTGTATTCTACGGTTATCAGTCGTGTCAAGTTATTTACAGAGTGGAGCTGTATTTTGTGCAATCAGTCACGGTTATTGCACATCGGATTTGGTATTTCAATTGAAATTGAAGACAATGAGCTACAATCAAGGGGGAGCTTGGAGATCAAAGTGTTGTCGAGCATCGCTAAAGTTTTCTAAAGAAAGCAAGGGGGAGAAAACCAGGAGAAGATTCATTTATAAAACTTTAGGGGGAGATTGTTAGGACCAAATTTTCCTAATTAGTGAAAGTTCTATAAAATCAATTTTTAGCCTTATTTTGTAATTTGGATTGGGCTTGAAATTGGGCTTTAGTGTAATGGGCACCTATAAATAGGGTACCTTGGACTAGGGTTAGAGTGAGAATTCAGTAAGAGTCGTTTAAGCAAAGGTGTTTGTGTGTGTTTTCTTGTAAGCCTTTAAGAGCTCTCCAATAATACAAGAGCACTTGATTCTCCTATTGATTTTTCATACAAATCCTTTCTATTTTACCTTTAAATCTTGTTGAACTGGGCCAACAAAAACACTAATTAATCCCATCAACTCCATCCAAGAATGATGGCTGTATTCCTTAAATGAAATTTAAAGAAACCTTGAAGATGTTGTTAACAATGGTGATTCTCTTAATAGACCAAATGAAAGCCAATAATAATTCACCCAAAACATGAATACACCTAGATTTCCATCTACATATCAAAGGATGAAGAAATTCCCATCAAAAATGCAAAAACACCCCAAATTGAGGATGATATGATGAAGAAAATGAAGTTACCTTACTAGGGGATAGCCCATTTTCTCGCTAATTCCTCCAACAGTCAACAATCCACCAAGATTTATGAAAGAATACTTTATATTCAAAAGTTTCCCTTCTTCCTCTTTTCATCCAAAAACGTAGCCATCAAAATCAGAAGAAAAATGAGGGTATGCTCCCTTTATTCCCCTATTTATCCCATTTAGTCCCTAAAGAACAAGAGATGTTACTCTCTCTCTCTCTCTCTCTCTCTAACCCTCTAAACTCCCTTGAAACATAAAATAAGGGTTAAAGTTATTACAATGTCTTCCTCTTAAAAGAATTATGTCCCTGAATGACACAAGCATAAAACAAGTGAATAGATGGGTTTTTAATTAGTCTCGATCGGTCTTGACTGATCTTTTGATGTATTCTCGACTGGTGTTGATGTGTTCTCGAGTAAAAGCTAAAAGTGGTAGCCTTTGATTTTACTAGCACAAACAAACTGTAAGTAATTCAATAGGGTTTCGATGGAAAACGAATGTGGTAGGTTATGGTGTAACACACATAAACTCAAAACAAGTCAATGAATGAATCTAGGGGTGAGCACGGTTTGGTTCAGTTCAGTTTTTGGCCGAAACCGAACCGAAAACCGAGCTGTTCGGTTTTTGGACGTCCAAACCGTTCGATTTTTCGGTTTTTCGGTTTTTGGATATTTTTTCGGTTCGGTTCGGTCAAAAACCTAATGGCAGAAATGTTTTGGTTTTCGATTTTCAGTAGGTTCTCGATAGGTTTTCGCTCTGTCTCGATTGGACTCAATGGGTTCTCTATTGGTCTTGATAAGTGTCGGGTTAGGATGATGACGAACGTGATGGCTTATGACGTTGAAGAATGTGATGTCGAGTTACAGACTTACTATGTCAAGTAGTTTTACACACTTGAATATATATAAATATTCATAATGAATATAACACACACATACACATATATATAGCATTTCACGTAAAAACGGTTAAAGGAAAAAAATATATCGAGATAAATACCATATCGAAGTGCATGATTTTTTTTTGATGTAACATGTTTGATTAAAATATTAGTAATTATTAAGATACTTTTGTAAATAATTTCAGTAATTAAGGAAATTATTGGATAAATCTTATGAGATAATTATAATACAAGTAAGTATTATAATGAGATTTAGATTCCTATCTTAACAATAATGAGATTTAGATTCCTATTTTAACACAAGTTGGTGTTATTATAACTAGAGACCTTGATATCGAGTTATGATCATCAAGAAAATCATTAAGAGTAGGAAACGATTGTAACAGAGTTTTTGAGTAATTTTCCTTTGTTATAATAAGAGTATTTCCTGAATTCTTTGTGTTCTTTAGTTTGGTATTCTGATTTCTTTTCTTCAATTGGTATCAGAGCTGTGATATCGAAGCCAATCAACCCCCCCCCCTAAGCAATGATCATGACTGGCGGTTCTGGTGGTGATACGCAACAAAATCCACGACCTCCCGGTGGCTCGAAAAATTCTTCATCTTTCTCTTTCAATGTTCCGATGTTAAATTCTATGAATTACACAGTGTGGGCGATCCGCATGAGGGAGATCTTGAACGTACATCAAGTCTAGGATGTCGTCGATCCAGGAGCAAACGACCCTAAGAAGAACAACATAGCTATCGCCGTAATCTACCAAGCCATACCCGAAGATCTCATCTTACAAGTCGGTACCGTGAAGACAGTGAAAGAAATTTGGGAAGCCATTAAAAGTCGACATCTTGGAGCAGATAGAGTAAGGGAGGCGCGACTACAAACCTTGATAGCCGAGTTCGATAATCTCAAGATGAAGGAAACAGGCACGATTGATGAATACACCAGTCAATTATCAGGAATCGCGTCGGAATCTGTTTCTCTTGGAGAAACCCTAGACGAAAATAAGCTTGTCAAGAAATTTCTCACGAGCCTACCGAGGAGATTTATTCACATAGTGGCATCGATCAAGCAGATTCTTGACCTCAAGAATGTCGGATTTGAAGATGTTGTTGGGCGACTAAAAGCATATGAAGAACGTATTCGTGAAGACGAACCTATCGATAACCAAAGTAAGTTAATGTTCCACAAGACAGAATCGTACACTCGACACACTGAGTCGAGTAAAAGTGGACGAGGCTGTGGGACGGGACAAGGTCGTGGAGGCAGACAGATTCCTCACCAAAATCGTTCAGCGCCTGCCGGCAATAGTGAGTTCGACAAGTCAAAAGGCAAAGGGAAGATTGTTCCAAGATACAGTGTTTTAGATGTGATCAATTCGGTCACTTTGCGTCTTTGTGCCTAGACCGAAAAGCCAAACAAGCCGAGTCTCATGTCACTGAAGTTGAAGACTATGACCCACATATGTTTATGCATAAGATCCTCTATGAAACGGTGCTTCTAAACAAAGGAAACGTGATACCAAGTAGGTACGAAACCCACGATGAGAAAGGCGATGTATGGTATTTGGATAATGGAGCAAGCAATCACATGACGGACAATCTATCCTTCTTCACCGAAATCAACAACCGGATAGGGGGAAGAGTGAAATTCGGTGATAACTCGTACGTAGAGATTCGAGGAAAGGGGTCCATTCTGTTAATGGAAGAAAGAGGTGAACAAAAGCTACTCATCGACATCTACTATATCCCAAATCTTAAAGCCAACATAATACTTCCAAAAGGAAAAAAAGATCTATGAGAGTTCTGTCTTGAAGCCGAAAGAGAGTCTGGGACAAGCAACAGAAAATGGTGTGAGGTCTCTATGAAAGATGATTCTTTGTTCTTATTTGACAGTTGAAACACGCTGCTACTCAAGGTAAAAAGGTCGGTGAACAGACTCTACAAGAGAAAGATCACATTGGAAAAACTGGTTTGCTTACATAGTCGACTCAATGATCAAGGATGGTTGTGGCATGCAAGGCTTGGGAATGTGAGTTTCGACACAATCACGATGATGGCAAAAAAGAGGCTAGTCACGGGTTTACCACTCATCACGGGAGGCAACCAACTATGTGAGTCGTGCTTAGTCGGGAAACACTCACGAAAGTCTTTTCCAAGGACTTCTCTATACCGTGCTACGAGAATCTTGGAACTTATATACGGGGATCTTTGCGGGCCGATTTCACCATCTATGATAGCCGAAAATAGGCATATCTTCGTTCTAATCGATGAATACTCACGTTTCATGTGGTGTTACTTAATGAAAGAAAAGAGTGACGCAATAACCTACTTCAAGAAGTTCAAAGAGATGGTTGAAAAGGAAGCCAACAACGCTATCAAAGTCCTACGAACAGATAGAGGGGGTGAGTTCACATCGCGTGTATTCAACAACCTATGCGACGATCATGGAATGATAAGACATCTCACGGCTCCATATACGCCACAACAAAACAGCATGGTAGAGAGACGAAATCGCACCCTTCTCTAGATGGCACGAAGCATGTTGAAGGCGAAACAAGTTCCTAACTATCTGTGGGGAGAAGCCGTGAATCACGCAACATACATCATAAACCGGATCTCGTCAAAGAGCTGTGAAAGATACGCCGCAAGCCGAACGTCAAGCACATACAGGTGTTTAGATGTGTGGCCTATGCAAAAGCTGTTGGAACTCACTTTAAAAAGCTTGATGATCGATCCATGAAAACAGTTCACTTTGGAACAGAAGCAGGATCTAAAGCTTATCGCTTATTCGAACTGAAAAGTCGTTAACTCATCATATCACAAGATGTAATTTTTGATGGGAACTAGGATTGGAACTGGGAAAAGAAACAGACTCAACGTTAAAACCCGATATGTTTTGGGAACACTGGTCGGGACTCGTTGACACAGGAGACGGTTCAGTTGCCAACGATAGAAGCAATGAATAAGGACCGGGAACGGCTGAGGACAACAGCGAAATTGGTTTACAATCGTTATCCTCTCCAAATCATTCAACCAAAAATCATGATTCAATTGAAAATCATGACACTCCCATGATACAAAGGTCTAATCGGATCTCTCAACTCCCACGAAGATATGACGACTTTGAGATGAATTTTCAAATTGAAAATACTCATCTGCTATTATCGCTTAATGATGATGAACCATCAAGAACCGTGAAGCTAAGGATAATCCAATGTGGGTGAAAGCGATGAAAGAAGAAATTGATTCAATCGAAAAGAACGACACGTGGAAGCTAGTCACGCGACCTTCGAAAGCTACCATCATTGGATTAAAATGGGTTTTCAAGGTTAAAATAGATGCAAACGGTTCGATTAGCAAATACAGGCAAGGATCGTAGCCAAAAGATATCTCCAAAAACCCGGAATTGATTTTTATGAAGTTTTCGCACCGGTTACTCGCATTGAAATGGTCCGAATACTTATAGCTCTCGCAGCCTCGAAGGATGGGAATTGCATCACCTAGATGTGAAATCCGCGTTCCTACATGGTGAATTACAAGAGCAAGTTTATGTCCACTAACCGGAAGGCTTCGTAAAGAAAGGGCACGAAAATTCGGTATATAAGCTTATCAAGGCGTTATACGACCAAAGGCAAGCGCCTCGCACTTGGAATATGAAGCTTGACGGAATCTTGAAAGGTATGAAGTTCCAAAGATGCATACAAGAACAAGCAGTCTATCGAAGAAGCATAGGTGCTGATTTCATTCTTGTTGGAGTGTACATTGATGATCTCTTTGTTACCGGAACGAGTCCGGACATCATATTGAAATTCAAGAAAGCCATGGGTACAAAGTTTCATATGACAAATTTGGTTGTGCTCACACACTACCTCGAGATTGAGGTTTATCAGAGAGAGGAAGATATTATAATCACCCAAGCCGGTTACGCAAAAAAGATACTCAAGGATGCCGACATGTTCGATTGCAACCCCACTCTAGTTCCTATGGATTCTAATGTGAAGTTTTCAAAAGGAGAAGGCAAGGAAGATACCGAAGTTACGGGATATCGTAGCTTAGTTGGAAGGCTGATATATTTACTTCAAACAAGGCTCGATCTTTCTTATGCGGTGGGCATTATAAGTCGATATATGCAAACCCCGAAGAAATCTCACATGGCATCGATAAAGCAGATACTAAGATACATAAAAGGAACCTTGGGTATGGAATTCGCTATGCTCGAGGCCAACCAACGAAGCTGGTTAGATTTTGTGATAGTAGCCACAATATAGATCTTGATGACGGGAGAAGTACAACCGGTCATATTTTCTACTTAGGAAAATCTCCCATCACTTGTTGTTCGCAAAAGCAAGAAACGGTGGCATTATCTTCATGTGAGGCAGAATGCATGGCTGCTAGTTCAGCAAGCTATAAAGCAGTCTGGCTTCGTGACTTACTCACAGAAGTGACTGGATCGGAGGCACAAGAAGTGACAATCAAGATTGACAACACGTCAGCAACCGCGTTGGTGAAAAATCCAGTCTTTCACTGTCGAACCAAGCATATAAATCCCGTTACCATTACATTCGAGAGCTAGTTGAAGCAAAGGAGATTGTGATGGAACACATCAATGGGAAAGAACAACGTGCGGATATCCCAACGAAGTCATTGGCTAAAGTGAAGTTCACTGAGATGAGAAAGCTTCTAGGCATCGATGACCTTACGAGTTGCATTCCGAAATTAAGGGGTGAATGTAAATAATTTCGGTAATTAAGAAAATTATAGGATAAATCTTATAAGATAATTATAATACAAGTAGGTATTATAATGAGATTTAGATTCATATTTTAACACTTTGGTGTTATTAAAAATAGAGGCCTTGATATTGAGTTATGATCATCAAGAAAATCATTGAGAGTATGAAACGACTGTAATAGAGTTTTTGAGTAATTTTTCTTTGTTATAATAAGAGTATTTCTTGAATTCTTCGTGTTCTTT
>LUCG01103043.1:0-15480 GCA_001633085.1 Carthamus tinctorius
AAAGAGTAAATTACATATTTGGTCCCTATGGTTTACACTTAATTGCACTATTGGTCCCTATTTAAAAATAATTATGGATTTGGTCCCTATGATTTACATTATATTGCATTGTTAGTCCCTGTCGTTTACACTATATTACACTATTGGTCCCTGTGGTTTACACAATATTGCACTATTGGTCCCTATGCTTAACACATTGATTTCNGGGACCAATAGTGCAATTAAGTGTAAACCACAGGGACCAGATACGTAATTTACTCTTTTATAAATTATGAGGAGAGTATCAAGTAAACTACGACTTTCATCTAACTATCTACAATTTTTATCAATTGATATCAATATTCTAAATAGCGTGAGGCGTAGCGTGACGACAAGGATAAACCTAAGTCTTGGAAGCCATGGCGGGGTCATGACGTTTTTCAAGGCGTGACTTATGACGACAAATCTCTATACCATATGTAATATTATATACGTAAACATATCTATGTTTTCCTACTATTTTTTTTAACAACAGTTGGTGCAGCGGAGTATCTTGCGTGCCATCGAGGCGCCAAGTCTCTCAACCCGAATTCGAATCTTCCCACGAAGAGAAGTGACCACCCCAGCCTAGCCATCCAGTTTCCCATATTGGGGCTTCAAGGCATCGTACTGGGATTCAAACACGGCTGAATCAATGATAAGAAACAATTTAAGTTATATGTTAAAACCTAATAAACAAGACACTAAAAACTAAAAAGATAAGTTAAATCAAACATCGTATTACAATAATCGTGCATTACATCATGGTGTGCCTCAGACATAACGTACCATGAGACACAAACCTTAAGCCACCGCACGCGATATTTGCGACCACTTTTTCAGACATTGATTGGTATTCTTTCACCATACATTAAAATAATCAATTAAGGATAACTTGATCACCATTAAATAGATTTAATAAACCATGTAAGATTTGATATTTTAAAATGATGGATGAAATAATGGTCGATGAACTAAATTTGTAACTTAACTAAATTATTCTTTTATATTTATTTGTTATAATAGTATTAATTATTCGTGGGTGGCTTAAGATAATAAGACAAAAATTAGAATTCTTAAATAATTATTTCAATTGACGTGTTTAGACGGTTTTTATTTGATATTGGGTGTATATAATTGTTTATTATCGTTTTTACTATTATAATTTATAATTTATTATTGTTTTAATAAATTATAATAGTAAAAACGATAAGGTTATAATTGTTTATTATCGTAATGATATTTAGACAACTAAAAAAAATAATTATTATTTGCATCCATATGAATGTCAGAATCAGATTATTTTATATACCAGGAATGTGAAAATAGACTATGATATTAATGCACACGGTTAGGCTATCAGCAACGCCCAGCTTGGTTTCCAGCGTCATAGGTCGGCGGGCTACGGAGTCGGATTTGGCAAACCACTCAACCCGTTCCTTTCCCTCTGTCACACCCTCTCTATGTGTATTGGGTATTCGGTTTGGTGGATTGTAGTACTTAACAAAGTAGGCTTTACTCCGTAGATTTATTACGGATAAAACTGATGTGGAGCTGATGTGACAGAGCGGACTTAACAGTTATTTACTCAAAGATATTTTGGAGGTGATAAATCAATCAATCAGTGATTGTCATCGTCACGGCAGACAACACACCGCCCCCCGTCCATGGAAGCCTCCAGATACCAAATCTGCCACGCCTTATTATAAAACTCATCTCCATAACTTTTCTTCAATCATCGAACTCATTTCGATCAATTTCTACTATACGCAGAGAGGAGAAGATCGCAGCTGGTCGTCGTATCCGAAGCCGGAATACTTTTCGCGATAATTTTTCCGTCGGCCGTTGGGATTGAAAGTTCGTTAATTTTCTCGAGTTTCCAGTCGTAAATCACTCTTAAATTCGGTTCTTCCTTTTATGTTAATCATTCAGCCACTGTTTCAACTTACAAAGCTTTTTTTCTGTGTGAAATATGGATATTTGAATTCCGTTTTGACGCTTTTACTATTGCAATTGTGTTAGGGTTCTTGCGTCTTTCGGTAGATTCTATCCATAATTGAGCTAGTATTTGAACTTGACTGATTGAAAATTTTATATCTTGTGTGTGTGTGTGTGTAATTTTTAGGACGTATTTACTTTGCAAATAGCCCGGAGTCATCGCAGTCCGTGGCCACAAGGGGGAAGTTTGTTGCTCCAAGGATTCGAAACTTGGGACCTCCGGGTATTTTTCACCCTTGGAGACCAAGCCTTTACCACTAGGCCACCACCCTGTTCTCGATTTTTTTTAGCGAAGTAAAGGAAGGGATTTGGAAGGAAAACCAAAAAATTTGTGTTCTTGAGTTTCATTTAACGAAGGAAAGGAAATGAAAGGAAAGGGAGGGGGAGTTTAGGCTTATTTTACTTTAAAACTTATCATCCTAAAAATGGGAGGATTTGGAAGGAAAGCCCTCCCCTTCCCTTTCCTTTCTTTTCCTTCCCTTATTAAACTCGAGAACAGGGGGAAATCTTTGATTGTCTGGCCTTAATTTATGCAATGGCTACATCAAATCCATATATGGCTGCTAGTTTCACCTTATGTAAAAATGGAGTTTCATTTGTGTGAATTTCTTTCACTGTTTCCAGTTTGTACTACTAGTCAAATGAGAGTGAGCTTTTGTTTATGCATGCCCGTTTAGCTGTGTGTGTTACAACGTTCAGTTTTCAATAATTTGTTGTGCTGCTTCTTCTAATTGTGCCACCCCGAAGGGGTGTTAGGTTTTTCGTTGACTATAATATCTACTTGGTTTTGTGCTACACGGTGCCATGTGTGAGGGGGCAGTCTAAATGAGTGTTTAAACTTTAAACAGCTTGGTGATGTGACTAATGGAGATGATAAAAGATCAGATGCTGTTTTGATTAGGTTATGGAATTTGGTGTGATATCGTTAGGTTGTAGCAAAACTGTTTCACAGTATACTTTCTGGCCAATATAAGGGAAGGAAGACTGGCTTCAATCTGTTACTTTATGAGCACCGTCGTTGTTGTGTTGGGCCCATTTTTTGCAAGTGGCACTGCCTTCTGTTTTTAAGGAACATCATGGTTCATGTATACACAGACAGTTTGTCCATCTTCCATATGTGATGTTTGATGCTTTTGTTTTATATCACCGTTCTCCCAAGTCATTGATGTTTTTTTTGTTGGGACTGAGATGATCTGTATGAGAACCACCTGCTTCTGAAACCTGATATTCCAAGCAGCATTAAGCGCATGGTTAGGCAATGAAAGTTAGGTTTTTACTTCTCAAACAATGTACTTTGTGAATAATGTGGATTCACAAAGGCAAGGGCTTGGATCATGGGAACTGAAAAACATTTACGTTCTCTCGAATTATCCCTCTATTGCCAATTCAAGCACTCTGTCCCCAAGCCTCTTCTCTATCTCAAGTTCGTACTTTGCAGTCCGTACCGTTAGACTTGAGAGCTAATGATTGTTGGGATCGAATTTCCCGATTGATAAGCTCATATGATGAGCCTTATCTATAAGGTCTTATGGTAGTTTTCTTTTTGCTGAAGAAGATTTGGTGCTGAACGGCAGTTGAGGTAGGCTTGTCCTTGATTGGCAAGAATGTTACTCTTATGTGGCTGCTTTTTCCTCTTTTTGTTTTCTTTTTTTCCATTCAGGACGTACTTGATTTTGTGATTTATTGCTTTTACCTTAGGTTATGCCACATTTTAGTGGTATCTTAATTAAATGGATGTGGGCTTCTTCAAGAATCAAGAAACCATGCCGTGGATATCTTCATTTCGTGGAAGCTTGGAATTTCTCACTGCTGAATTGTAGTTATATTAGACCTACTTATTTTGGTGACGACTCCTCTTGGAGTTTACTGGTTGCAGCTGTTCAACTTAGGTTGGACAATGTTGTTGCTGATTTCAACTGATGTGCTGCAGTTTGAGAGAATGCCACATTGTCACCGTGTTTTTGCCTGATGACGGACAAGTAGATGTGCTTTCCAAAAATTAGGATCTTTTGCTTAATGTGTCCCTGAATGCAGGTGCTTTCAGCTGTAGTAGTTGTTAATTTGATCTTTAGAGTCTGAATGGATGAGCCAATTAATCTTCCTACAAGTTTGCACCTTCACGGGAGCACCGAAGAATATGCTACACAAGGTATTGCCCCCACAGAGGAACCAAAGTTATCCAATGGTGATATGCACGGGGATAGTGGGCACATTGATGTGGTAACTGTGAACATGGAAATTCCTGATGATGAGTCGCTCGAGCACGGGTACTGGTTATAGGACTTATTATTCCCTGTTTCTTATAGTTGAATATCTGTTGCAGATCACTAATCTGGTTCTTTGATAGATGTTCTCACTATCGTCGACGGTGCCGAATCAGGGCCCCTTGTTGTAACGAGATATTTGATTGTCGTCACTGTCATAACGAGGCAAAGGTGGGTTAAAGTAACTTCAAGTAGCCTTGAATTGTCTTTTATATTCCAATTTCTTGGAGGGTATTGGGTGATTAAGCTAGAAAGATTAAGTTCCGTGTCAAGATGTTGACTGCTGTTTCATTAAGCAAGCAATAGCCTGAGAAGTTCATGTTGATAGTAGAAATGGTGTTTGAGGTTGTTGAAAATCTTCTATTATTCTACAGAATGACATCAATGTTGATCCAGAAGAAAGGCACGCCATCCCTCGCCACCAGATCCAACAGGTAGCTCACTACAGAAGTTATGTTGCTTTTTTATACCTTTTCTTGTTGGATACATGATGCATGATTGATGTTGCTTCTCTTTCAGGTTATATGCACCCTTTGTGGCACCGAACAAGAGGTGAGTGTTGTTATTGTTGCCTTCTTTGTCCAAGTAGATATAAGTCAAAGCACATAGAACTTTTTGAGCTGGCTTCTCCTGCATGTAAAATCTAACTGATCCATTTATATCTCTTGCTATCTTGCTTTTCCAATTTTTGTCTTTGCATCTTCCTTAAATGTTCTGCTGCTTTTCCTCTTAGGTTCGGCAAATGTGTGTCAACTGTGGTGTGTGCATGGGGAAATACTTCTGCGAGGCATGCAAGCTTTTTGATGATGACGTAAGCCCTTCTCCCATTCTATTTTTCTTTTTCTCGAGGAAGTTTCTGTAAACAGAATGCTGATACTGTCCTATGTTGTCAATTATCCTGTTTTTGTGTAGGATTATCTAATTGCCTGCTTTGCATTTTTGCAGATATCCAAGAGACAGTATCATTGTGACGGATGTGGTATTTGCAGGTATTATTTTCAAGCTATTGGCAGTTGGATATTCTGATATCTTCCCTAAATAGAATTATGATTTGGTGGGTCTGGATTGCTGTAGTGACATGATATGTAACAATTTGACCAATATAACGTTTGTGTTTTAGGATCGGTTTACCAAACTCTCACCCGGTAAGTGCTTACCGAGTCACTTACCTTTGTGGATGAACATGGCAAGAACCATGAATCTTGCCCGGTAAGAGCAAAGAGAAAAACCAAGAGTCTTACTTGGTAAGTAAGCATGAAGACTCTTACCGGGTAAATTATTACATATGATGTCATTTTGATGCAGTAGAATCTTATCTGGCAAGTTAAGTGAGACTGTTGGATCTTAACTTTTGGGTATTTTTAGTATTGAGATAAATAATGAGACCTCTTCTAACTCGGGTGTACATACATTCTACCCTCTCGAGACCCTACTCCATTTTGGATTCGTTGGTTTCATTTTGTTTGGTTTTCTTCTGACTTGTAATGGATCTCTGTTTGGTATCAGAATTGGTGGTCAGGAGAACTTTTTTCACTGTGACAAATGCGGTAAGCCCCCCTTCTCTATGATGATAAAATAGTGATCTTGAATGCTAGAAACTAATTTTCTCAACTCATCTCCTCTTGTCATTTTTGTTGGAAATCAGGATGCTGTTACTCAAATCTTCTGAGAGGAAGTCACCCGTGCATTGAACGAGCGATGCACCATGACTGCCCTGTATGCTTAGAGGTATGCATTTTCACCTTACAACATCCCTGCTTGCATGCGGTTTTTTGAGGAACATACTGAAAGTGGAAGAACGTTGGTTATTTGCAGTATCTGTTCGACTCTATAAACGATGTTGCACTCATGCCTTGTGGCCATACCATTCATAACAATTGTTTAAAGGAGATGCAGCAACACATGCAGTGAGTAAATCTAAAAACATTAATACAAATTCAAAAAACAGAAGATAATTTGATGTTGATTTCGCTTACATTGTTTTTGACAGATTTGTGTGCCCTCTGTGCTTAAAGTCGGTCTGCGATATGTCAAAGTTTTGGGAGAAGCTTGACATAGAAGTTGCAGCAACGCCGATGCCAGAGTTTTATCATAACAAAGTGGTACGCCATCGTTCTACGTATGTTTTCTTTGAGGTTGTTGATGATGGGATTGTGTTTTGATATATTGATGATTATTGTTTGATATGAAGATATGGATCTTGTGCAATGACTGTGGAACCAATTCCGAAGTGGCTTATCATGTGGTGGCTCATAAGTGCCCCAACTGCAACTCCTACAACACTCGCCAAACTAGAGGCTGAACTTGCTGCCATTTCCGTTGTTTGTATTAGTATGGGCCAAATCGTTGTTTTTTGTTGTGTTGAATAAACAGTTTCAGTCCCGAAGATGATTGTTTGACAAATATGTATTACCCTAGCCCGAGTGGTACGAATATGAGTCGCTATTTAGCAAATGATTGGCTCTTTGTTTGATTATGGTAATGCAAATTGTCATATGATTCTTGAAAAATTGGTGCACAAGTATACTACTAAAATTCTAACATTTATGAAAATCATTTGAAAATAGAATACCACAGAAGTAAACAGGATCTTTTTAGTAAAATTATTTACAAATATAGCTTTGGAAATAAATAATGTCCTACAAATGCATGCCAACACCCTATGCCTTTTGTATTTTGCTTGATTTGTTACAACTACTCTCTAACTTACAACACTCACTTCAATAAACATTTAATGCAATTTTCCATATTTCGACTAGATTATCAAAATGAGTCGGTTGTTTCTAAATTTTTATTTATCATTCATGCCTTTCTAGAAACGGTTGTGAAACTTTTTCTTTTATAAGAATATGACCTTTTATTTCCTCTAACTAGATAAGACCACGCTATACGCCTCACAGGAAGGGATCGGCAAGCCTTCAGGTTCATCGGCAACAATCGGCTACACCACCTCGCCGATTTCGGCTTGGTGGTGTTCGGGTTCTGGAAGCCGAAGAGCAAACCCCCACTCTCTCTCTCTCTCTCTCTCTCTTGTTTTCTTTTCTTTATTAATTATTTAATAAAATAAAAAGTCTGGGTAAGATTGGGTTGGGTATAACTTATGTTTTAAGTAAAGTAGTGAAGTGCTAATGTGGCATTGGGTAATATTGGGTTCAAAAGCAAAGTATAACTCAAGGTTTAAGAGGTTCATTCAGTTTATCGCAACGTTCATTGTTATTTAACTCATTTTTAACAGATAGTTAATTAATTACTTATATAATATATAATCTTTGACTTTATGGTCTTTTACATAAAATTAGATTTGCAAAAAGATGATTAATTTGTAAGAAGATCGAGAATTCCAGGATCATATATGATACACATAATTCCATATGATCAATTGTACATCGATCAACATTCCTCCATGACCTTTGCTTGCATTTACCAAGTGGTCCAAGTCCTTTTTGATATCTTCAATTATATATGGTTACATGTTTATATCACATTTAACTATATTTGATTTTAGAACTTCTCATCTTCTTACAAATTGATCGATTTCTCTTTTTATGGATATATATACTTTCTTTCTCCGTCACTGTGTATTCATGAAAAGAAAACATGTTTTTTTTTAAGAGTGTCCTGATCAAAGTCCGACTAATCCCCGGGGGGCTAAACATGGCCCCAGGCATGCGCACGGGAAGACTCGAACTTGGTTAGGGCGTTATGAACCCCCCGAGCGATAACCAATCCGACACAGCACTGGAAGACAAGAAAATATAAATAATTTTATTTTCATAAGCTTTGAAAATAGTCTTATATTTATTTAATTACAAAATTTCACTATATTTGTATTTACTATTTTCTTAATAATTGTTATAGAATAAACAAGACAGAAAATTTGGTTTATAACTATTTAATTTTGCTAGTCATTAATTAATGATTTCGGTAAAAAAAATATATTATCTCATATAAGGGTAAAAATTGGAATTTGTTGAAAATTATGAGTTTTTTTTTTCTTTCCAAGAGTGTTCACTCAAGTGTAAGGACTCACTAGTACCTTTCCCAATCTTTAGGGTAATTTTCTGTAAATTTAACAAGAGTGGTTCATCCAAAGTGAACCCACTTTGGCCAGTTTCAAGATTTTGGCCATGTGGGGTTTTCCTCCTGTCTCCCTGGCCCTGGCCCTAGCTATGTCCTTTTTCCATTTGTTATCTTTCAACCAAATGGTTATGGTAGGCCCTCCTAAATGCATTATTAATGGTTTGTACCTCTTCAAGCATCCAAGATATCCTTTGATTATGGTGTCACAATGAAGGAAACCTCACCTCTTTTGCTTTTCAAGATGTCACTCAAATCCTTGCAATATCTTCACACCATCTATAACGTAGAACCCCGTTAGATTACTCTGCAAAAAAACCCTAAAGAAAAACTACCCGAGTTTAGCAGACGCAGGACTCTAACAGGTACAGATTAACGGAAATTTGTGAAGTTGCTTGTTACATTACATGCCTTTTGGTTTCGGTTCCGGGAGTACAATCATAAAGCATGGAAGATAAAAGTTGTTCTTGAGTGTTTGGAAGAAAGATGTGTAACAATAATGCACACATGGGTGAGGGGGCCAACAACTTCATGAAAAAAGGGACAATGATGGATAAAGAAACCAAACCCACATCAATCTTGGATCCTCTTTCATTACAATCTTCACCCATATGATCAAAATACCAATAAATAACAGGATTCAACATTCAAGATTCAAACTTGATCGCTAACAATACGTAAAATGATCATTTATATTCATTCAAATACTCGATTTTGGAGGCTTATGCATCAACTCCTTACAATGAGTTCAAGAGGGGGGGGGNAGGAAATAAAGAGACACAAAACTAGCTGGCTTAGCAGTTACCAATCAGCCCACTAAGACCATGAAACATGAAACACATTCAACAGCATGTAAAGAGAGAGACCACACACTTCAAAACAAGATCATCCATGGCTGCCACAAAAGAAAAAAAAAACAAGAAATACAGCTCTTATCGAACGGGTAATCAACGGTGTGGTTTCCCCTTATATGTCATGGAGTTGAGTTTCATTGTTCATGGGCGTAGTGGTCGATTGGACAGTTAACAAAAACGCAAAAATACCAGCTCTTTTTTTTTTCGTTTCTCCATTTATGCAGCGATGAACATGGAGGTCTCAAATAGCTCCTCACAGCTGTCCAGTTTCGGGATGATCTCGATTTGTGAAGATGCAACAGTCTCCCCGTTGTTCTTCTCCATCTCTTCCTCAATTAGAATCTCCTCTGACCGACAATTCCAACTGCAAAACGCTTTCTCACCTCTAAAAGCAGAAACAAAACACAAAGAAAAAGAACCCGTGAGCCTTTCAAACCGTTATCAATCTTGGAGAAACCGCACGTATTTGGTGCATTCTTATTTAACGAAACAACCCACAAAAACCATCGTTTTTGTGAAAATGCACAAGTGAATTTGGACGAAAACACCAAGTAAGATTGTTTTTTAATGCATATACGTTTATACCATCTGGTCAAGATTGCATCTTTTTCCAAGAACTCGTAGCGAAAAACAAGTATGGTTAAAAACAGAACACGATTTTTTAGAACCGTACCTATACATGTAGATGTCTTCGCCCTCCAACTTCTTCTTGCAAGAGTAACAAAAGCTCAAGAAATCATCAGAGAGGTACGAAGTCACGACTACTTCGGAGGGTTTAATCTCGTTTTCTTCACACTTGGAAAATTTAGCAATGAACTCATCGTCGTGACGCTCTAAAATACAGTCACCAAAGATGTGAGTTGTTTTAGGGTTAGGCCCATGTTTTCTAACACACGTATAATCCTCGGAAAGCTCGATCTCACTTGCCGAGAGCGAAGCCACTAAATCTTTTCCGGGGTTCTGCCCATTTGACAAACCAGAACTAAGGTTGGTCGGGCGGGTCGTTAAACGGGCCGAATTCGCTCCAGAATCCAAAGAATGAGACCAAAACTTAGCAAACGGTTCATGTGCCAAGGGATTAATGAGTTTAGGATTGGATTTCTTGATCTGGGTAGACGGGAAAATTGCATAATTCTTAGGGAGTGAGTTCGATAGCGAGTCAAAAGGATCAAAACTGGTGGTTTTCAAACTTGGGTTGTTCAAGATTCTCAATTGGGGTGCGAAAAGAATGTTCTTGCTGTCCGACGAGCGGAGTATTTTTCCGGCCGAGGGTTTCACCTCGTCCTCGAGCGATTCTATAATGCTTAAGCCTACTTTGTTACAATCCCAACTCTTTTGAGTTGCTTCATTCTGTTTGGTTGGCAAATTCCGAAGGTTCGGTTTCGAAAAAATCTTGAAATCCAAGGGAGAAGTGGGGCTTCTGACTGAATCAGATTCAGAGGTTTTAGGGTTTAGACCTACAAACAGACCTGGAACAGTGAAAAAGGAATTGGTTTTGTGTTTCTGTTTCAAGAAAGCATCAGAATTTGAATAACAAGACTCCTTAGAACAAGAATCAGGGATCAAATGATGAATCTGACCCATGTTTTGTTGATCTTTCTGGTGTGATCTGCTCCTCTTCCTCAGCATTTTTCAACAATATTCAAATACCCTGCTGAAAAAAAAGACCCAAAAAATAAACTTGATTTAATATTCAAGAAAATAGATTCAAATGCAAACATCTAAGATTCAAGAACAGCCCACAAAACCCTAATCAAGAAATCATCATCCAATCCTAACAATGAGGTCAAAAGAACCCAATCAAATGCAGATTTCAAGAACACCATCAGAAAAGGATCAAAACCCTTGATTCAAATCAAACATAATGGATAATGATTCAAGACTTTAAATAATATCCCATTCTGCATTAATAGAAGTCTCGGTTTATCAGCAAAAAAGATTAAGGCCAAACAAACGATCAAACATACAAAGTACCCACAAGATTCTATAAAACAAAATGTTAAAAAAAAAAAAGATGGTCAAAATAGTCAAACATCAAGAATAGGGGTTCCAAGCTTTGATTGTGTTGAAAATCAAAAGATACCCAAAACTTGTTTAAGATTAAAAATCCAAAAAGATCTACAGAAACATCAAAAGATTAAACCCACAACTTTTAGAGGCATAATAATCATCAAACGTTCATAGATGCATCAATCAAGCTACAAAAATGAAGAAATCTATGGCTAAAAAATGCATCAATATACAAAGAAAGATGATCAATGAGATGAGGTTAGTGGGAAGAAGAAGAAGAAGAAAAGGGCAAACAACTTCAACTACAACATTACCCTAAAAAAGCAAGTAAAATACCCAAAAATGCAGTGGAGAAATGGATCAAGAATCATGGGGTTTGGTTGAGTTGAATGAAATTTGGGGGAAAACCCACCTCAAGAAACTTCACACAGATGATGTTTGAGAGGTGAAAGACCCTCTCAAAATGCAGAAATTGTTTTCTCAACTCCCCACTCTCCCCTCTCTTTGGTTGTGTGAAACTTGTATAGTACTGCTCTCTTTCTCTCTCTCCTGCATCAAAATCAGAGAAGCAATGAGCTTCTCAAATACTCTTTTTTTTTTTCTTCTTGTATGTATACATACAGTATATTTATATATATACACACACAGTAATTTGCAATGATCTTTGCTTTATTAATTCTTTTTTTCAGTTAATAATTAAAAATACTGTAGTTGCATTAAATGGTGGACATTTTTGAACTCTTTTTTTTTTAATTTCTGGAAAATCCAAAAAAGGGAGGAGATTTATTCAATTTAGAACTACTTTATTGATTCCAAAACTAAAAGTGTAACTCAAATTAGAAGGAATTTAAAGAACTTTAAAAAAAGGTTTGAACTTAAATGAACATCAACTACAAATCAATTTGTTGTTTTTATTCTAAATTTTTTCTAATTTTTAAAAGAAAATGTTGTTTCTTTCCTTAAAAAAGAAATTAGTCATCATATTATCAGAGGTTTGAATATATTATTTTAGCCCAGTTTGTTTTTTTTTTGTGATAAATTATATTTCCTTCTATCTTTTTAACCGACTCATCCATTCACTTGATCATTTGACATGTGTAATGTACTAATTCTCTTTATCATTCCTAAATTTTAACACTTGTCAAATAATCAAGTGAGTAGAAAGATGAATAGTTTAAGAAGGTAGGTAAAAATATGATTTCTGTTATTTTTATACATACTATAACTTATAAACATAATCATTTGATAGGTAAAGATGAAAAGACATAGGTAAAATCACATTATTGAATTAGTAAAACATAGGTTTATGTCACAATCAAAGCACGGCCAAAAGATTAAACTATACGGCTTTTGTTATGAGAATATAGAACAATATATTAAATAAATAATACATGTGTCATTTATTGGTTGAACTATCTATATCATATCACATATAATAGAACCAAATAAAACTATAAAAACAGTTGTTAACTTATTAAAGTGTAACTATTTCAAAATACTGACCATCCTAAAAAAAATTTCAAAAAGTTATATACCGGAAACCATAAGGGTTCTGGCGAAAAGGTTGAGATCCTGCAGGATGTAGTGTAATATCCCATCTGTCCAGGGTTTGAATCCAAGCGTATGTAACAATTGTGGCCACTGAGTTATGAGGGACTTATGTGTTAGAGTCATAAATTGTCAGAATTAGTTTAGATATAGCCTTCCAAAAAGAAACCGGAATAGGTTAAATATCATGTGATCATGAAGGACAATAAACATAAATATATAATAACTACTAGGTTTGATCCCGTGTAATACACGGGGTAATTTAATTAAAAAAATATACGAAAAAAAATAATATTATAAATATGATTTACTTAATTTAAATTATTTACTATAATTTAATTTACGTTTAAGTGTATTATTATAAGCGTTTTAAATTTACATGTAATATTAAAATTAAATAATATGCATTAAATCAAGTCATATTTTTTTTGTATAATTAGCTTAATTAATTTTTTTTACTATAGTTTAATTTACGTTTAATAGTAATTTTTTATAAAATATTAATTGAGTATTATGTTAAAACACAATGATTACATTAATTATATTTTATATATTTCTTTATATTTAAAATGAGGTGTTTATCCTCTATAATTTAAATTATTTATAATCTAATTTAGGTTTAATGATATTATTACAATATTTGCGCACTATGCGGCGCAAAGTTTCTTAAATATGAAATTATAGTGGTATAAATTATTTAAAAAACAATAAATNGCATTTTAGTTCATAATATACGATTATTTATGTTATATGATAAGGGTGTAAAATAAAAAATGAAAAATTAATGGATTAAAATTAAATAGAAGACTAATTTTGTGGATATTAAATAAATGTAGGATATTAAAAGTTAAATAAATACCAAAAAAATAGGAGATAAATAGGAGGAGAGATGTTAATCAGATAAACCTAATGAACCGAAAGTATAAAATGCGTCCAAATACATGTTTTGGCGGGAAAATCTTGTAACCGACTCACCAGACAACGACACGTGGCAACCCAGTTACTCTTTTATTATATATAGATTATAGTAATGTAGGACTATGGTGGTGTTTGTTTACCTCTTAACAGTTCCATTAAGAGGCAACCTCTGAATAGTTAAGAGGTGAATCATGTTAGGCAAAGAAATGAACTGCCTCTTAATGGTTCCAAAACCCTCTGAATGATTAAGTATCATGGATGTCTCTTAACGATTAAGAGTCTCGATTTCATACTCAACAATTACCAAACCAACATATTTCATTTTGCACCATTTCATAAGAGCCTCCTAATCATTCTGACCACTTAATCATCCAGTACTAAACCATTCAGCAACTACCAAACAGCCCTAAACAATTATTACTCTTAATGAATCATGATATCAATTGTGATAAAAAGTCACCACCAAAACTTCATTCTTCTATATGTATGCTTGTTCAATGTGTTGAAATTAAATTCATTAAAAGTGGGCATTACACTAAAAGGACCCATACCCAAATTTATATTTCTCCATATAGATGTTAAACTAAAAAAAAAAAACTCATTTTAAGGTATAATTTATTTGTCACGTTATTAAGATTGAAATCTTGTTTTACATGGTCAAACAGTATAATGAAAATCGAATCATAAGGCTGTGGCATATTGGTTAAGGCCTGTACGGGGACGTGACTTGTTAACCCTCCAACCCTAGGTTTGAATCCATGCGCTTTTAGATTGTGGCAACTGGGATTAACTCGGAGCAACATGCTTAAGCTGTCGATGAACCTTGCCGGGATTAGTCGGGACAAAACATCGGATCCCCTTGCAAAAACATAATGAAAATCAGGTTAATATTTAAGTGTTGATTCGTATTGTAAAACAACATTATACCAGTAATGTGAAACAGTGTATCTTATTTAACATTAAAAAGACACTTGATTTAAATCACATAATGTTTCATATGAAACATCTGGTATTAAAGAAAAATAAAACGACATGGATATCAAAATAAAAATAATGAAATATTTTTACATAACTTGTTTAATATATTTTTTTTGTAATATATTATGGAGAGATGGAAGAGATTATTTGGCAGTTTTGCAAATTCGAATTGTTGGATGGATTCAATATTCCATTTTCCCATTGGAATTGGTTAGAGTTTTATTATTTTATTTTAACAATATATTAAAATGTTTATGATTGATTTTATTTATTCAAGATGTTTTTTTATATGTTTATGAGCTTGTTTTTGTTAAACATGATAATTTCACCATTCTATCAACTATCTGCTAGTTTATTAATCAACAACTAATAAGTTTTTGGCTAGCATATCTGTTATCATTAGTTTATCAATTAATTTGTCAAACATAACCTAAGTATCATGAGAATCAACTATATCTTTCTAATCACTTTAATTAAACGTTTTGAATTATGACAATAAATTTACAATAAAATGAGAAATCAAATTCACCTCCTACCCATTCTCCTCCTAAAATTCGTGAAATACCCACCAATCCCCTATTCGGCAGCCCCTATTAGCGACTCCGGCGAGTTTTCCGGCCAAACATATATTTTCCGGCGGCAGCCCCTATTAGTGAGCCGCTATTCACATACAAACATATATATATATATATATACTATGCATATGTGTGGAAGTGAGCCGCTATTCATCCATAAATGAGCCGCTATGATTAATATACAAACTTAGAGGAAAGTTCAAATGTGAACCACTTTTTGGTTGTGAACGTGAGGACAGC
>LUCG01103100.1:0-10348 GCA_001633085.1 Carthamus tinctorius
CCCCACCCCACCTTCTCTTCTTGTCCAATCGGCCGGCCCATGAGAGTGTAAACGACCCATCAAACATAAAACCAAGTCCAACGAAAAGTGTTTTTGTAAAATACGATTCCATAACGAATGAACGAGATCGGCCTAAGGCCTCATGCAGGCGTTGCCCAAGGCTTCGGCCCAGCCGGCTGTTTTCGGCCCAACACCAACATCATCATCATCGGCCCATCTTCATCACACCATCATCTCATCATCTCTAGCCCATTCCATCGATCCAATCCATCTCTTAACCTCTTGGTCCAATTGTATCACCAACTTCTAGCCTTTGTTCCAATATCTTCAACATCGACCCATTACCATCTCGGGTCCAAAAATGCAACCTGAAAATAGTCGAGATAAAAATGGATCAAAATACGGCACTTTTAGCGATAAAAGTGAGGATTGCACAAAAGTTACGTCAAATAACAAAAACTCTTAATTATAGCTAAAACTATATAAAAACAACTATAATTAAATAAAATCTATGCTAAAATGACGCTAAAAGTGGCTAAATAAGGCTAATTATTTTACCCTTACCACTAACGCATTGGGTCCCTGACATCTAACTCCATTAAACTTTTCTATTAAGTATGTCAACTAAAGGGATATTTTAGTCATTTTAGTCATTTTACTCGTTTTCTAATTTCCTATTAAAAACCATAGCCAAACATGTAATTTACTCCATCAATATAGACATCACAACCTACCAATGCCTCCTCCCTACGACCATGTTTCCATCGACACAGACATCACCGTTCATCCCTACCCCTTTACCAAATCTCTACTCCGATGATGACACATACCGAAAACCATCGTCTCATCCCCTGCCTCTTTCATCATAACCCTCTCCTTTCCTCCACCACCACCGCAACTCTACATCTCCCCACTTTAACAGTCGCTTGAGAACCCACCTCACCATCATGATTGGTGACCACTGCCTCCCCATTGTAAATGGAAACTCAAACATAGATTGGAGTGGAAACGACTCCAAATCAACAAGAAATCCATTTGAACTTCTAACCTAAATCCAAATATGTGTTCCGATTTTATACGAGGAGGTATGGATTTACAAGAAGACCTGGGTTAGTAGTTTTCACAAACAACTATGGGTTCATTCACTTAAATCTACAAAGGAATCAAGTCATAAAGTTTGACACACACATACACACACATACATCAATGATGAATCGATGCAACAGGAAAATACAAATTAGGTTTTTCACCTTTGAAGATATGAGTTTTGAGGGTTTTATGAACTTGGTTTAGGGCTTTTTTGTTTGAATTCCATTCAAAGGTTCTCTGTGTTTTATATGACTGCTTTGTTATTTGATTTCAATTCAAGGTTTTTGATTTATTTGTAGATATTGATATTGTTGGTGGTGTTGTGGTTGGGGGGGGGGGACAAAACATAAATAAAAAGACATGTTGCACCATTTAACTTCTGAGAGAGAAAAAAATGGGACCAATTATTATAAAGAATAGAGTAAATTACATTCTTGCTTGGCCCCAATGGTTTTTATTACATGTTTGGTTCCTACGATTAAAATGATCAAAATATCCTATTAATTAACCTACTTAACATTAAAAAAATCTAAAGGAATTAATGTATAGGGACCCAATATGTTATAAATTGTAAACAACAAGAATATAATCGATAAATATTTCAAAATAAGAACTTGGAGTACTAAAACACATAAACCACAATGACAAAAAAAATGTACTTCAATCTATGTATTTAAGGTTATGTTTGGCAAACTAGATGATAAGCTAGCTGGTTGTTGATAAGCTAGCTGATAAATAACTTATGTTTGATAAAAACTAGTTTATAAACATGTAAAATGACCAAAAACGACATCTTGAAAAAATAATCAATAATAAATATTTCATAATATAACTAAAATAAAGTTCTAATAATATAACATGTTAATGAACATAAACAAGATAATAAAGAAAAGAGTAAACTTCACTTTTGATCCTTGTGGTTTACTGAAAGTAACACATTTTTCCCCACAATTAAAAAATACACTTTAAACACTGTGGTATGCATTTTCGTTCGAATTTAGTCCTTGCCTCTAACAGCCGTTAAACGGACTCGTTAAGTCAAGGGTGTTAAATCTTTTTGCATTTTTCTTCCATTGTTCATTTTTTTTCTCGCTCTCCCTATCTCTAGAATACAAACAAATAAACAATGCCATCATTCTAAAAGGACCATCCATGAACCACATCATCTTCCCCATTTTCTCCTCATCATATTTCTCATTTTCGTGAAACCAAGTTGCTACATCCCTTTTTTTCATTTTCATGAAACCACCAACTGCCACCACCCTCAAGAACATCAAACAACCACGAGGAGAATGGGGATGCAAAATCTCAGATTTATAGGTGCAGAAGCATATCAGAATTCGATGAAGAGAAAGTGGTATGCAAGATCTCAGGAAAGAAACTCGATCTAGTGCAGAAGCAGATTTCCCAACATGTTCTTCGGTGTATGCTTCTCCACTACCGTTAATCTTTCCCCCCTCTCTCTCTCCCCTCTCTATCTCTCTCAAACACTGAAATCACACTAAAACCCCTAAATCATGTGTCGTAGTTTGCGAAAATTGTTGAGAAAGAGAAGGATGAAGGAGAAGATGACTTGGAACAAAATCAGTACCAAATCGGTGGTGGTCGTTAGAGTTTCTTTTGGGTTTGATTTCTTGTTTGGGGAGAAAAAAACGAATTCCGGATCTGAGTTCAGAAGAACCAAGGATTTAGGTTTGATTCAAATTTTGAGAATTTTGGATTTGATTTAGTATTGAATTTGATATGAAAATGTTCTTCTATTGTTCATGATCTTCAAAAGTGAAGAAGATGAAGATTCACGATCTTCAAAGTGAAGAAGATGAAGATTCATGATGTTCAAAGTGAAGAAGATGAAGATTTAAGAGAGAAAAGAAAAAATCAATACAAAGTTGATAAAATGGTAGAAAAAATAAAAAGACAATAATACCCTTCTACCTAACAGGTTTCTCTAACGGCTATTACACCAGGGACCTAATCCGGACGGAAATGCATACCATAGTGTTTAAAGTGTATTTTTTAAATTATAGGGACCAAATATGTTACTTTCGGTAAATCACATAGACCAAAAGTGAAGTTTACTCTAAAGAAAAAGAGCAAAGGTCACTTTTGGTCCCTAATGTTTATCAACTTCAACGGTTTTCGTCCTTCAACTTTGTTTTCTCATATTTGTCTTTGACGTTTGTCAAGACTTAATAGATTTTGTTCCTTAGTTTACGGTTGTTAACATTTTTCGTTAAGTTCAATTTAGTGAGGGATATTTTATCATTTATCCCTTATCTTAATTTTTTTGTTTTAACATAAACCATCAAACTTTGGGGACCTATTATGTAATTATCTCTATGTAATTTATATAGTGATTTGATTTAACGGTTGCATCATAATATAAACTTTTAATATTCAGTTATGATTTTATATGTTAATTTTTGATATTTAGTTTATAAATAATTTAAAATTTATGCCACGGATATCAAATCAAATCATTTGCACAAATAGCATATATGAAATGCTACAAATGCCAAGTCAAGTTATATATATATATATATATACGCCTAAATACATATTGAAATTGACCTCCTAGTCATTTCTCTCTCGTTTTTATGAAAATAGCCATCAATTCCGTGATAATAAATCCGTGATCACGGATTTGCACCAATTTTGTAAGAAAATTTCAACACATGAGGTCAATCCGTGATATTGGGTAAAAATAGGTCAAAGTAGTCAAAATCATGAAGATATAGCAAAATCACGGATTCATGAGTCCATAATATAGCAAAATCATGGATTCGTGAGTCCTTGATATAGCAAAATCATAGATTCGTGACTCCTTGATATAGCCAAAATCACGGATTCGTGACTTCTTGATAATCCCCGAGTCAGTGATATCACGAATTTATCCGCTGATGTTGAAATTTTCTTACAAAATTGGTCCAAATCCGTGATCACGGATTTATTATCACGGAATTGATGGCTATTTTCGTAAAAACAGGAGAGAAATGGCTAAGAGGTTAATTTCAACATCTATTTGGGTCATTTTTGCCAAATTCCAGTAACAGGAATGGTGAGCACTGTTCATCTACAGTGCTCACCGACATTTTCAAAATTACATATTAGCCCCCTAAATTTATAATATTTATTCACTTTACACCTTTTAGTTTTTAATATTTCATTTTACAATTTAGTCATATATCGTATATTGGCTGGAATATGTTAAAAAATACGTTTTAATTTTAACAAATTACGTCATTATAATCCTATCGTCGATACGTTCGAAATGAGCCTAATATTGAATATTTTTTGATATAATTATTTTATTATATACTATATATAGTACTATAATATGAAGCCAAAACACTGGTCATAAACAGCATCTACCGACATTTGCAGAAATTGCATTTTAGTCCCCTAAACTTATATTATTTATTCACTTTATACCTTTTAGTTTTCCATATTTCATTTTACGTTTTAGTCTTATATCGTATATTGGCTGAAATATGTTAAAGTGTCGGTAGCTACTGTTCATGAACAGTCTTTTAGCTTCCTGGTAATTATTAGTATTATTAAAATCTCTTAAAATTAAAATTTTTTATTTTTTGATTTTTTAAATCTTTTTATTTATTTTATTAAACCTTTCGTATGACAACATATGTACAAACTTTATGTTTCATATAAGTTACTACTTATGATCAAATCTATCACAGTTTATAACCTGACGCAAAGCCCAGGATCTTAATAACTAGTTAATATACAATTATAAATATAATACAAATTTAATTATATTAAAGGTAAATATAGTATAATATATAATTGTTATTAAAATATAAAATAAAATATNGTTTAGAGTAATTCAAATATTTGGTTCGTGTCATTTGAGAAATGTTAAAAATAAAGAAAATATGCTAAAACGTCATATTTAACGGAAAAGTTGGATGGTCATAAGTATGAAAGACCAAATCTATAAGAATTTGCACATCTAAAGGTTTCTTATGCAATAAATGAAATTAAAGGATTAAATCCATAATTTTTGACATACCTTAAGGATCAAATATGTAATTTACTCTTTTATTTATGTCCTAACAATGGTTAAATATGCATCCTAGGACTTCATAATATAATTATATTACTAGTGGACTTGATATGATATCAATTCTTTTTCTCCAATATCTTATACCAGTAAATTTATAAGTGGTATGTAAAATTCTATACCGTGTACTAATTATATGTTGGTATTGATTTAATCGATACCATATTTTTCGATTGATATTGGTTGTATACCAACTTCACATTACATATATAGAAACTTGTCATTTATTAACCTCAATAGGGTAGCCTATTGGTTAAGGCTTGGTGTTGGGGAAAAACCCACCCAAGTTCAAATCCGAGGGTGAGCAACCAGGGGCCACTGAGTATTAATCCCAGTGGAGCATGCTTTAGCTCTCGGTAAAAATTACCAAGGATGTAGTTTGGGCAAACCAAGGTGAACCTTATCAAAAAAAAAACTTGTCATTTATTATTCCAACTTTAAGTTAGATTTGAAACTATTGAATAACTCATATGATATTGTAAGTGATTTAAAGACACAGACATAACAAGATAAAACTTGCAGATATTGAAATGTTCAAATAAATTAGTTAAATACATAATGTTTAATATCTTATACGAGATAATAAAAAACAAACAAGAGTAAATAAGCCTGTATCATGATACTACTATAGTATGTTATATCCTATACCATGTATCTACCACGTTTGCATACTTTGTACGATACTACCAATCAACTTTTATTGATACTAGTTAATAGGGGTGTGCAAAAAATCAACTGATCCAATCACAACTGACCGATCCAATTACAACCAATCGAAAATGATTGGATATCCAATTGTAGTTGAACTTTAAGTTACATTTGGAACTATTAGATAACACATATGATATTGTAAGTGATTTAAAGTCAAGGAAATAAAGAGATAAAACTTGCAGATATTGAAATGTTTGAATAAATTAGTTAAATGCATAATGTTTAATATCTTATACGATATAATAAAAAACAAATGAGTGTAAATACGTCTGTATCATGATACTACCATAGTATGCTATATCTTATACCATGTATCTACCAAGTTTGCATACTTTGTACGATATACCAATCAACTTTTACTGATACTAGTTATTAGGGGTGTGCAGAAAATCAACTAATCCAATCACAACTAACCGATTCAATTACAACCAACCGAAATGATTGGATATCCAATTATAGTTGAACTTTAAGTTACATTTGGAACTATTAGATAACATATATGATATTGTAAGTGATTTAAAGACAAGGAAATAAAGAGATAAAACATGCAGATATTGAAATGTTCAAATAAATTAGTTAAATGCATAATGTTTAATATCTTATACAATATAATAAAACACAAATAAGATTAAATAAGCCTGTATCATGATACTACCATAGTATGCTATATCCTATACTATATATCGACCAAGTTTGCATACTTTGTACGATACTACCAATCAACTTTTACTGATACCAGTTATTAGGGGTGTGCAGAAAATCAACTGATCCAATCACAACCAACCGATCCAATTACAACCAACCGAAAATGATTGGATATCCAATTGTAGTTGGATCGAATCGGATGGAGAAGTTCAAAATCCAATTGGATCATATCGGTTCTTCGATGACAGTCCAGAACCGATAAGAACTGACAGAAATGATCCAATTCATCATTCAATTAAAAACTTACCGATTCATCCAACTATCATCCAATGCCTATCCATCCAATACCCATCCAGTTACCATCTAATGCCCCTATCATCCAATTATCATCCAATACATGAATTAAGGAATCAACCATCATGGATTATTATATGAATAATTTGTAGATTGAATTTAAAACATTGGATGCATCTAATAAGATCATCCATTGGATATTGGATGGATCCAATATAATCCAATCCGATTAATATTGGTTGGATTCAATGTATATCAAGTAGACATCCAATAAGAATATCCAATGGATGGAACCGAACCGATCCAATCATCCATTGGATTGTAAAAATCCAACATCCAATGGATGATTGGATCGGATCGGTTGGAAAAATCCAACATCCAATGGATGATTAGATCGGTTCGGTTCCTCTCACATCCATTGGATGTCAACGTACCGATGAACACCCCTACTAGTTATATTGATATTAGTTTTATTAGTACACTTAGGACACATCTTGATTAGTTTGGTACAATAATACGACCTCTTAAGTTATATATCTTACATTCACATAATCTGGAATATTTAGAACATCCAATATAGAATGGGCTTTAAAAGGGCCAGCCCATAATAAGATCCACTATTTCCTCCACCCAAAACCAACTTGAAGTAAAGCAGCTATGGGGGTTTCCTTATTACATCATTGCATGTAAGACTTAAGTCACTTAATCATACAACCAACATAACAAAACTTAAACTCATGAAAGTCGAAAAAGACTCAAACTGTTAGTAACGATTCTCAAATGGACAACTATTAAATAAAGATCCTCGTAAATCTACGGAAAGACGACATCAACATGGTTGGGGTGGTTCAGTCCGAGAGGTGGAGGGTTGGGGATGTAAGGAATAAGAGGACTGCCATGCTGAATAGGCCCATGATTTATCGTGGCTTTGGAATTTGGAACAGGATCATTTCGGTGATAGTCGAGCAAGTTTACGTCACCAGCAGCGTCCACCTTGTAATAGTCATTTATATTCTCCTGTTGGATTTAACATCATGAATGAGAAGCATGACAACTATTTTACCTTAAGGTTCTATTTTACATAATTTTTTTTTATCAAAGTCTGAAATTTGAGACACACTGGTTTTCACGAGTGTGGTGTTTACGTTATTAGCTAATGCATAACATTATTTGCGTACCTTAAGTTTCCTGCTTGCTCCCCCACGGTCTGGCACAAAAAATTGCTAGTCAATTTAGTCATAAGAAAAACTCCCATCTCTTTTACCTAATATCCAATACTCCCTCCTTTCAAAATAAAGGTAACATTGATTTTTTAATAAGTTAAATAACGATTCTGCTTTTAATAATAGAAGTAGTTAGAAGTTAGTTTTTCATCACATGATTAATTATTTACTTATATTATAAAAATGAACATTTATTTTCAGATAAATTAAACAAAAATGTTAACGTTTTCTTTTTCGGTACGGGGAGAATATTTGCCTTCTATTTAGGTAGTTTCAAAAAAGAAATAAAAAACATGGCAAATTGCACTAAAAGATAGCATATTTTCCTTCAATTTCTATTTTAGGGACCACACTTTAAAATGATGCATTTAAGGGTCCATGACAAACTTCATAAATTAAAAAAGGGACTTGATTACCTATAAACATGATAAATGATGATGTGGCATCTGTAAATTATGATGTAGCGATGATTTTAATTTTTAAATTAACTATTTTACCATTTCTCCATCATCTTCTTAATTTGACTTACTGCCAAAACAACTTTTTTAATTTAAAAGGGAGAACAGTGGGAATTGAATTTCTTATATTTATGAAACCATGGCATGAGAATTGATGGTAGCGAAAGAGGCCCCAAAAAGTTTTCTCGGCCGCCGGTAAAAGACACTACGCATGTTCGTGTATAATATATATAGGTATTTGTAAGTACATATATATATATATATAGGGAGGTTCATACGAGAAACATGTCAATTTAAAAAAAAACTTTTTTTAAGAAAAACTTTTTTTACGTACAAAATCATATATGATTAACAAAAGAAAAGTCAGGTACAAAAAACATGTACAAAATCATATATGATTCATATAGAAAATCACATATGATTAACAATGTGCGCGACTTTAAGTCGCATGTAAGTCGCCCGCGTACACTTTTTTCGTCGTCAGTATTTAATCATATATGATTTTGTACATGAAAAAAGTTTTTTTATAAAAAAAGTTTTTCTTAAAAAGTTATATTTCTCGTTTGAGCCTTTCTCTCTCTCTCTCTCTATATATATATATATAGAGAGAGAGAGAGAGATCTAGAGAGAGAAAAGAAAAAAGGTTCACACGAGAATGCTAACTTAAAAAAAAACTTTATTTTACGAAAAACTTTTTTCATATACAAAATCATATATGATTTTATACCGACGAAAAAAATGGGCACAAACGACTTGCCACGTGACTTAAAGTCGCAGGCAAGTCGTGTAAGTCGGTATATAAGATTTTGTTTACGAATCATATGTGATTTTCTACGTGAATCATATATAATTTTGTATGTGGATTTTTGTATGTGAATCATATATATATATATATATATATATGATTTTGAACATAAAAAATTATTAAAAAAATTTCTTAAAAAGTTAGCGTTCTCGTATCAACTCACCCCTATATATGTGTATATATATATATGTTAGAATAAAATAAAAATGTCATGTCAATGTGATTTTTTGTAAAATTTTTGACACATCATCAATATTATGACCTGCTACTTGTTATCTAGGTGACATGAGTCCCTTTTTTGATTTATAAAGTTTATCATGGACCCCTAAATGTATCATTTTAAAGTACAATCCTTAAAATAGAAATTGAACCAAAATACGATACACAAATACGCAACATTTGTAACAAATACGATACACTAACATCGGAATACACAAGTCTGGACTCAGTGTAAGGTGATAAGGGCAACATTTGTAAGTGTGCACTCGCCACCTCCTAACTCACGTATGTTTAGTTTATCAGTTTGGTTGATTTCAAGTAACAAATACGCCTAAATAATTGATGACACTAAAATCACCAACAATTTTCAACTTCAATTTGGTCCTTAATGTTTGTCAATTTCAAAATATATCATCCCTAAGATTCAAATACTCAAACTTGGTCCATCACTTTTGTCATTTCACAATGGTTTTGTCCCTCCTAATGACCGTTAACTTTTTGTTAAGTCTAGTTAATGAGAGTTAATTTAGTCATTTTAAACATTTTACCGATGACTAAAATACCCCCCTCAACAACCGGGTAATCATGGACTTAACAAGAAGTTATTTAAATGAATAACATACCCCTCATTTGATTAGACTAAATGAAAACTTTAAGAAAAGACACCACAACCGTTATATGACAAACGTGAGGTACCAAATCTAAGTACAAAATTTAAGAAGAAGAAGAAAAATGAAAGTTTACTCTTAAAGTAATCTCGGTCGCTATTATTTTACTAGTTTGATTTGCAAGAAGGATTCTTGTGTGCTCCTATATATATATA
>LUCG01103125.1:0-13215 GCA_001633085.1 Carthamus tinctorius
AAACAAGAGATTCATATCCATTTCCATTTCTCTGCTTCCAATTCTCTGTACCAAACAGCCCCTAAGGGACCTTCCCAAGTTTCGAAACCGACGATTCATTGTCGAAACCGATTTCAAAGCGTTTTCAGCATATCATCAGCACCACTTGAAAAGTCCCAACTTCTTCCAAATTCAAAACCTTGACAACCCATCTTCCACAAGCATCGTATACCCCCTTCACCTAACCCATAACCAGTCCGCTTATCGCTCAAATCCAATTCGCACCCAGTCACCCAATCGTCTTCGATTTCAAGATCGGCCTTCCATGCCCTCATGACGAAGGCGTCATTGACCGAGATGCAGGCGATTGTGTCGACCCCCTTTGGCCTTGAGGTCGCCGGACTTCTCGACAAACCCCGGGAGGTGTTTTTGGGAGCAGGTAGGGGTGAAGGCGCCTGGGAGGCTGGGACAGCTAACGGGATGGTTTTCCTCACTCGAAAATCGGTCTCAGGTAAGTTTCTTCGCTCGATTTCTTCTTCAATCATGCTGAAATCATAATAGGTTTCTAGCTCGATTTTGGTTTTTGGTTTTGAAAATTGATTTCAATCACGTCTTCTTCACTCGAAATCGATTCAGGTAGGCCTTTTTCACTCGAAAATTGATCGTCCTCTTCACTCCATTTCCAGGTATGTCTCTTTTTAGTTTATGTGAAGTCAAATGGGTGTCAAACAGCAATCAAATTAAAAGATTTTTTTGTTTATAATTGCAATCAGTTTCAGGTTTTTTGTTTCAGGTTTAGGTGTCAAACAACAATTGTGTGGAAGGCCCAACCAAAAGTTGCAGGTAAGCATTCCATTTTTTGTTTGCATTTCTCTTCTCTATGTTATTTCATATGATACAAGTTCCTTTATCACCATGGTTTATATGATCAGCATATATGGCAATAGTGATACTTTAAACAAATTTTGATGAACACAGGGAACTTTACATATTTTCTACGAAAAGAATGACGTGTGGACATTGTTATATATAGCAAGTGGTGGGAATTGATGTATTTACTCTCAATTGCAAAAGTGTTATTGTTTGTAATTATTAAACCTGATCAGATGCAAAAGAGTAGAAAGAGTTCAAGCATTCATTAGCAAATAGGTGGAGTATTTTTATTGATTAAAATGGAGAAGAGCATCTCAGGTCTGTGATCCTAATATGTTTATGGGTTTATTAGTATTTAGGCTTGATGTCCTAAGGCCGGTAAATTCTTATCATATTGCAATGATTTATGTTGGATTTTCTGGAATATAAGTAAACATGGGTAAGTGTTCACCATACACTTATTATATTTTATTGCACGTTTTTGTGTTTTCAATCCTTAGAAGTTTGTATTTCCCTTGCTTTTCTATATCATCTTCATGTTCCTTTGTTATCAGCTAGAACAATGTGCTTCTGATTCAGAGTCGAGACCAGATGGATTCAACTCGGGGTTGGTTCTTAAGCGGTTAAAATAACTCGGATAGAGCCTGAAAACCGGTAAGTGTTTATCGATTTCTTTTAGCATCATATAGTCATACTTATGTTGGTTTTTATTTGTTCCTTTCAGCATCATGCTTTGGTTGGTTGAATCTACCATACACATGAAAAGATATTCTTGTACCATATAATTATACGATTAGGCTTCAATTCATTCTCCAGTTCTTGTTTTTCTTTCTTCTCCATCATCTCCAGATTTATTCTCCATTGTTTCATCTTTGGTAAGGTTTTATTGGTTTCAAACTATTAATTTTGAACATGCTCCTGAGAAAGCGGTTGAGTACTAAATTCTTACTCATCTTCATCTCTCAATTGATCATCTTCACTGTTTTTTGTATTTTGGTATTAAATACAAGTTAGTCATCTAGATTGATAATGTTTTGTTCAGGACTTAAACTTGGTTTAGCCATTATGTTTATTTTATTACAATAATTTGCATATTTAAGCTATATTTATTTGCATAGGTTAGATCATTTTGAACATTAATTGGATTACAAGTAAAATGATTTTCATGCTAAACAAAACCTATAAACTTTTAGACAAGAAAGATACAAGATTTTGACATTTCGAAAGTTAGCATAAGATCGATAAAAGTGTTGTTGTTGTCTAGACTTGAGTAAGTTGGACATTCTTTTTAAGTTAGGTTGCTAACTTCCATTAAAGAAAGTGGCTTTAGTTGCAGATGATGAGTTTCTAGATACTATTGAAGCCACGGGACTCAATTAATAACAAGGGATGTTGCTAAACCATAATATTCTAAAACATATTTTAGTGTCCAAGAGACTATGTGCACTTTACTAGATCTTTGTTCATATATAATAATTTTGTTGAGCAGAGTTAATTTAGGTGGATACTAAAAACTACTTCTGGAACTGTAGTAACATTTCCCAAGATAAGCATATGATAGTTCAAGTGATGTAGATGGAAAAGACTACTACCATGAACTGAATGGGAAGAAATGGGTGTTGATGAAGTGGAACCTGAACGATGAAGCATTGGTGCTACAGGACCATGTTTCGGAACTGGTAACCTACCACTATGAGGACCTTCGTAATCAGAGGAAGAACATGACCAAACGATATTGCTTTAGATACATTGTAGCTTCTTGATTACATTGTGTAGATTCATATCTACTATAACTTGGTGTATATTATATTGTACTTGTGTTTATAAAAAATTTTCTCTGCATTTTTGTATCATGTTTATATCTACTATAACCATGTGTATCTTATACGGTCGTTGTGAGGTTGGGTAAGCATTTCATTAATTGGAAATAAGTTTGGTTTATGATTGCTACAACTCAAAATGTCATCGTACCTCTATATGAAAACTAAGAAAAGAAATTGAACTGCAGATCTCAATTGGGTAGAGATGACCCCTTAATTTTAATGATAGGAGAGTAAATGTCAAACCAAAGGTCGGTAGTGACCAAAGTAGACAGGGCTGGTGCAGTGGATATAGAAATGTAGGTTGTAAATTTTCATTTTTTAAGTAGCCTTTAACTATTACAATGTGAAATTGGGGAAGGACTAAAGGAAGAAAAAGTTGTGGTTTCTTTATCCGTTTAAGAGTCAGTTTTTAAAACACCATTATTCAAGTAGCTTATAGTTGATATTACTGATGCAACTTCTTTCACATCCATCCATTCATCCCTGATTGAGGGTACCAAAGTGGACTTAGCAACATTTGTTGGTAGCATTTTTGATCAAATGCAAAGATTGAAAGATTTGGCATATGTATGATTTGCCCTCTAAAGACTATTTCTTCAACAAGTGTATTAAAGATTCATAGATGTTATGCAATGAAATAGAACATCACCTTGGGTTATTGGAAGCCTGATAAACAACACACAAAATATTTTGATAGGGCATGTATAGTGTGATACAACACTGAAATGGTTTTAGGTCATGTATTTATAATGAAGAATGTAGTAGGGGGATAAATTAATACATCTCACAATTGTAAAAAGGGTAGCTAAATGTGTATCATTTACATCATCCTGGATCTAAGGAGAGAAACCATGATAACTAATTTATTCTTGAAACCGTGATGTGGTCGGAGTCCAATTCATCCACGTCAGCATTGTAAAAAGAAAGGTAGCTAGAAAGATGTTTCCTTTGCAACATTCTATCCAAGAAGAGGAACTTTGTTTTTCTTGAAAGCAAAGAAGAGGAGAGAAAAAACATGGAGGAACCCACTTACCTAAGAAATGTGCTCCTCTTACAACATGAACTTGTCAAATTCTTCATATTTCTCTCTTCTCATGCACATTAATGGTGTCAACCACATCATCATTAGAATTTTCTTTCATATTTTTTCTCAATATTTATGTTGTGTTGTGTTGTGTTTTAGTTCCTTCAAAGACCTTTATGGCAATAGGTAAAATACCTTCTACAACGAGTGTTCAACTTTCAAGTACATGTGATTGAAAGTGCTCTTTTCGTTTGGATATCAAAACCCAAATTTCTATAGTGTATAAATTATATTGATCAAGAGCTAAGTTATTGCATCAAAATTGTGATTCACCCCGCTGCATCGCGCGGGTACACAACTAGTTATTAATAATTGTCGGCCTCTACTATTCACGAATTGTAAAAGTTGACAGCTTATCCCTTAAACTTATAATATTTATTCACTTTATACCTTTTAGTTTTCTATATTTTATTTTACGTTTTAGTCATATATCGTATATTTGCCAACATATGTTAAAAAATACATTTTAATTTTAACAAAGTTCGCCATTATAATCGTCTGTCAATACCTTCAAAATGAGGCTAATATTGAATATTTTTTTGATCTAACTATATTATTATATACCATATATAGTACGATTATATATGTATTCAAAAATAGTTGAGATGCTAAAAACGTCATTTCATGAAAGTGATCGCAAAGGAAATGAATGGTAAGGAAATGAGTAGTTGAAATGAATTGTTTTTTCTTTTGATGTAACCTACCCAAAGAAAAGGAAAAGTGAAGGTATTTTTTTTTCCCTTCTTTCTGGCAAGCTTTCAACAAAACAAGGAAAAAGAAAAGAAGTGGTTTTTTTTTTTACAAATTGAAGAGCACTGATGTGTGTGTTTTGTTTTTCTCTCTTAGTTGATTGCAAAGGATACATAGAGAGATGAAGGAAGTATCGCTAAATACGTGACTGGTTTTGAGGTGTGTACCTAATAGAGAGATTCTTGCTATTGGAATCTTCCTGATCATCAGAAGGTTTTCTAACCCTCATGCTTCCAATCATTTTTATCTTATTTGTTGATTGCATCTAATTGTTTAACATCTCTATGAATCTCACTAAATTCTTAAGAGAGAGAGAGAGAGAGAGTTATGAGAGATAATTATCACACACTTTTATAAAAAAATGATGGAAACCATGTTCATGTATCCTATAAATAATAACCGTCCCATGATCTTCAAAACCCACATGAAGATAGTAAACAATTTGGTAAGGGCGTAAATATGTAAATTACAATCATTTTTTCACGGGTCTTGATCTTTTGGTAAGGTAGCAAATATGTATCCTACAAGCTACAACAACTAATATTAGTTTGCTTAACTACTTTTGAAACTATGGTTGGCTAAAGAAAAGTTGTATTTTTGGTCTTTCTCAGAGGAATGACAATATAAATCATGTACTATTATGTACGTAACGTAATCTTCAAATCCACTAGATGTTTGGTAAACTAATGTTGTCTACTTTGAAGAGTCACCTTATCTATAATATTATATGTAAATCAGATTACTAAGAATGTGATTGTTTGAATATAACCCGACGCAACGCACGGCCTCGATACATCTTGTTGAAATCAGTTCCCTGTTAAGCATTACTTCTATGTCCTCAATGTGCTCTAGTTTTGGAGACCAGCCATTCCCCTTCATTTAAAGTGGAAACATGTACATCAGACCCAATGGTTATCGATGGTAGGAAAAAAAATACACTTAAAGTCCTCTCTAGAAATGGGAGAGAGACAATGATCTTGTTTATTTTGTGTTCCATACATAAAAGGGATAGCGTTTATCCAATTTTTGCTTTTAAATCGTGTGCATATGCATTATATCCTTGCAATTAAAAATTCATAAAAGTATAGATAAAAAGACCAAAATACCTATTAAAAAAGATAGGATAATTGTAAATAGATCAAAACATAGGAATCTTTCGTAATTTTGAAACTTCAATAACAATTCTAAAAGTTTTACATATGTCATCACTCATCAACAACCTATAAAAACGATTCAAACATAGAAGAAGTAAAATACAAAAAAGTAAAACTTTGAGGACTAAAATTGTAATTTTACTTAAACTACTTTTACTTCTCGGAAGCAAAGTTTGGTATTTCAAATTCGATCCAAAACCCCCTTTTTTTGGTTCATAAAGCCAAACCCTAAAAGATTTATTCGATCGTGAAGATAACGCAATTCAGAGGATCTAAAGATTTGAATTCATCGGTGTAGATCGATCACACAAGGCATCATATCATCCAGAAATTTGTTCATTGAAAAAAAACCCTAATTTTGATTTGTTTCTTATAGATTCAGTTGATAAATTGGGAAAGAGGATGAAGATCACAGCTTTACTAGTATTGAAGTGTGATCCGAGATCCGACGGGTCGGATCCGGTGATATTAGCAAACGCGACTGATGTGAATCATTTTGGGTACTTCCAGAGGGTTACCGTCAGGCAGTTCATCGTTTTTGTTGGCCGGACTGTCGCCAAGCGGACTCCTCCTGATCAACGCCACTCCGTACAACATGAAGGTAGTTATCTGATTTTTTTTGTTTCCTAAATGATTACTTGATTTCGGAGTTTTCGATTTTTGATCTGATTTGAAGAATGCTGCCTAGAGGATGTGGTTTCAGTTTTGATTTTGGGTGAAAGTGCTTTTGACAGTTTGAATTGCATAGTTGTGTTGATTATGTGATTAATAATTTTGATTGATGTTTGTAAATGGTATTAAGTTCATTTTACACAGAAGGATCAACTTGAATTTTTTATTGTAAACAATTATGATCCTCTACTATAAGACCAACTCCAACCATACGCCATAATAGCGCTTTTGCCGTTGATTCAATTCCAATCATCCGGCAAAGAGAATCTGATTTTGCCGGGGATGGGAGAGAAACGGCAAATATGGCGTTCTTTCTATTGAAATAGCGTTTTTGCCGTGGGCTTGGAGATGAAGCGAGTTTTGGTGTCTATGGCCCACCAATTTGCCATTTCTTTTTGCCGTTTAGGGTTGGAGTTGGTCTAAGAGGGTGTTTGGCAGTGCTTTTTGAACTCCAAAAGTGCTTATTGACTTATGATGGTGGTAAAAGCAATTTTTAGAGAAGTGTTTGGATTAGTTTTTGTGGTTGTAAAAGTCAATAATTCAATAAGTTAGAAAGTGTTTTGGTTAAAAAGTGGGTTTAGGTGATGGATCGCGTTATGGACAACTCAAGGAGTTTGGTTTTTCTTTGTGAAAAGATTGACTAGATCGAATGAAATGAACAAATTCTTGAATATATTTATTGAATTGAAATAGTAGATTGGTTTGTATTTAGACAAGTTTCTTTTTCGTTTATCTAATTGCGATTGTTTTATTTTGTGATAGAGTATAAGGTGCATTCATATAACAGAAATGGTCTATGTGTGGTTGGCTTCATGGATGATCACTATCCTGTTAGAAGTGCATTCTCTGTACTGAACAAGGTATGCTAATATTACTTTTTAATCTTTTTTATTCATCTTAAAATCGAATGGTATTTGAGAAGAACCCGGTGTGTGCAAATCTGCTGGTTGGATGATATGTGAAACCAGAGTTATGTGATGAGTTGTTATTATAGTCCAAGACTCTGGAGGATATTTTGTTATCGAGTTAAGTATATTACATCCGGTTGATTGAAATTGCAAGTCTCTTGGAAACAAGATTATTTAATGTTTAGAGAGTATCTCCCAGAAGTTGGAACATGTGGACAGAAGGTTTTGTTGATGATTTCTGTAGACTGTATTAGAAAAAATATGGGAATTTGAGTAATGAAGAAAATGCACAGTTGGTAAGTTACATTTCAAATAAGGTATTAAGATCAGAGCCTTAAAGATTTACTCGTTAAGGCGTGCAGTAAGCTTCTATAGTCTTTGGCTCTTTGCATGTTCTTTTAACAGTTGGTAAATGAGTTCTTATTCAGGTAACTTAACTTGACCAGAACAAAGCATTATAAAAGTCAAGGCAATTACCAAACAAGACATGCATGGTGGTTAAAAACTAGGGTAAAGATAAGGGTAAAATGTATCAAAATGCAACAAAGTTTTCGTTCCTATATAACTGTAACAAATAATTATTTTTTTCAATCATTGTAACAAAGTTCTAAAATTTCGTACTTAATGTAACAAACTTCTAAAATGTCTTATTCGTTACCATTTAGTTTGGTATATTTCCTATTCAGTGTAACAAAATCTCAGCAGGATACCAGTCAAAATGGGTTCAGAATAGGAAATTTTGGAACTTTGTTCAATTAAATAGGAAAATTTGAAACTTTGTTACATTATTTTGAAAAAATTATGGGTACACTAAATAGAAATTAAGGCAAATTTCGTTGCGTTATGATGCATTTTGCCCACAGACAAACTACGGATGCAAATGACAAGTCATGCCCAGCTACGCTAGGGTAGGGAACAGTTGTTGGGGGAAGCTGATATGTAGTTTTCTAATCTCAAATTATAGTAAATTCTTATTGAATTTCAGTTAATGCATGTTATTTTTCTCTCGAACTGATATAAGGATAAATGTTGACCAGGTGATCGATGAGTATCAAAAGTGTTTTGGTGATTCATGGAGGAGCATACAAGCCGATAGTACTCAACCATGGCCTTATCTTAACGAAGCTCTAACCAAATTTCAGGTACACAGAGTTAGACCCTTGCTTCCTTGTCTTAAGCTTTAAGCTTCACAGTTGTACAGTGAATATGCTGTGATCACTTGCTATAATCCTTTTCCCGTCCTTTCAGGATCCTGGGGAGGCAGATAATCTGTTGAAAATTCAAAGGGAATTAGATGAAACCAAAATTATTCTTGTAAGCATTCATATTTTTTCCTTCCACATTCCAAATTCTTCTTGAAAAGGGTAAAAAGGGCATGCAGGCTTATGCAGATATTTTTAACAGAATCAATTGTAGAACTTTTGATATCCTTGTCTAATGATGATTATGCGTTCTTACCACGTTCATATGTTAGTCTCAAAAACCTGTTCATTCTTGCAATTCAAATATTGCTTATAGTCATATTTTAGTAGTTTCAGTTCATTCAAATATTTGCTTATTGTTATTTATTTTTGCAATGTGGTTTTATCTGTCACAGCATAAAACCATTGATAGTGTCCTTGAAAGGGGGGAAAAGCTGGACAGTTTAGTTGAGAAGAGTTCAGATCTCAGTGCAGCTTCACAGGTATATGTTTTAACAAAGAAAATTCTTCATGATGTTTGATCTTTATTTATTTCTTTATAATGCTTCATTAGTATTCTATATTTCTATACGGAGAAGGCATATAATTGATGTGGTTATTGACTACTTGCAATCTTGGCATTACGGTTTTAATGAGTGAATTAATTGCAATATTTGCTGACAACTTGCAAATTCTCCTTTATCGGCATGATGTATTTAAGATTAGTAATGGGATAGTCATGTAGCCTTTTTCCTCGTTTAGGCATGAAAAAGGAAAAAAAAAACGAATCCAAGTATATTTCACCCGGAAGTAGGGCTTGTCCTCCACTACTTCAATTAGCTTTTCAACAAGCTCTAGGGACAATTTTTTTTAACTTCTTACAATTATGCCCCTTTATGTTAGAACCTAGTAATATATCAACATGTGTCTTTAGGTCATTTTACAATTTTGCCCCTTATTTTAGAACTTAGTCATATTACAATATGTCCTTTTAGGTCATTTTACATTGTCATCTAGTATATTAGCTAGTTTACCAAATATAATTAATTTATCAACCAACATTTATTATATCAATAGGTAACATATAGCATCTTCAACAAATTCTCTAAAATAAAGAAAATGAAGATTTTTCTCTATTTTGCTCCAACAGATTCTCTATATTGTACTTCAAAACAAAGAAAACTCCAAGTTTAGAGCATTTCCTCTTAAACTTAATGTGAGGAGAGAAAGAGAGGAAATATTTTATTATTTTTTATTCCCACCAGTGATATTGAATTATTATTATGTTATATAAGTTTTTTTTAACAAGTGTATTGGCATTACAAAATTATAAAATATTTTACTAATAAGTAATGTTGAAAGCTCTAAAATAGAGAATCTGTTGGATTTTCATGTAATTCTTATTAGAGATTATAACTTCTGATTATCTAAAATAGAGAAGGTGTTCTTATCAACTAGTTTGCCAAACATAGCCCTAGTTGAACAAAGTGTAGCATACTAAGTACAACTTAGCATTGCTGATTGGGTGGAAGATGCAACAAGTATTGCTGGATAAGTAGTAGTTCAGAAAGTTATCTTTCTAATTAGAATATATCTCAGAAAAAAGATTGAAGGATTGACGTAGATGTAGTTATAAGATGATAACATAGTGAAATAAATACTTGGGGTCTTGGGGACTCTTTTGTGATTGGCATGTTGAACAAACATTCAGTTTGGATTTAATTAAAATGTCATATATAGTTATATACGGGAACTTGACCAAATTAGCCATTTTAGACGAACATCTTCATTTTCTCGACAACTTTTTTTCAGTTTAACCAAAAAGGCCAAGATTTCGCAATTGTCTCTTTGCCGCTTTGCAACTTGCAAAATGTACTATTTATGGGTCATTTTACATAGCCAATAAAGACATTTCACAAGCCAACCCCACCAGAATTATATTCAATTCATAAAAGTACATTTTGCAAAAGTTGCGAAACTGGTAGTTGATTTTTGTTAAATTGAAAAAAGTTGGCTAAAAAGTGAAGTCCAAAATGGGTAGTTTAGTCAATTTCTTCCTAAATGACCCTCATGACACAACACATTGGCTACATCACTTAGGGTGCGTTTGGTATGCAGACTAGATGGGACGAGACAAAAATAAATAGTACCGTGTTTGGCATGCCATGGGACAAAATAACAAAAACTTAATTTCATGGGACTATATCTAAGATTTTTTGTTCCATCCAAAAAGAGGTGGAACAACATGGGACAACACAAAATGACCATAGACCATTGTCACCCCTCTTAACCCCAACTTTTTCTATAAACCCTCGATGCATTGGTCGGAGTTGTGACCTTCCCATCCACGTAAAACTATCTTTGATTCAACGGTGGACGGTGGAGATTTGGCAACACACAAGAAGGTTTTGAAGAGAAAGGTGGAGGCTGCTGGTGATCTTTGTGGCGAAGGATATTATGAAGAGAGATGGTATTTTAGATTAACATAATAAAATTTAAATAATCGAATATATTTTTTAAGTTTTTTTAAAAATGAAGTGAATGGATTAAAACTAAAAATATAAATGAATATCATAATTGAATATATATTTTCAATTTTGTAGGACAATTATATAATAAAATGCAATAATAACATTTTAGGGGTAATCTGGTCATTTTAACAGTTTTAGTCCAGTCTTGTTTGGTTGTACCAACGTAGAACAGACTATTAATTAGTTTTGTCCCGTCTGGTCCTGTCAAGTCCTGTCCCATCTAGTCTGCATATCAAACGCTACCTTAAGGGCGGTTTGTTTTAAAAAAATACCTCATAAAACCTTCAAAGTCTGAAAATTAAGAGGTTGTAGACTTAAAGACTGTTTGTTTTATTTTTAAGAAAAGGCCTGAAAGCCTCTTATCGTCCTTTGAAATTTTAAGAGGTGCACCATTCACCTCTTACTTTTAGATGGGAAATGAGACTTCAAACTTCAGACCTCTTAAAAAACACACGACACCTTAAATTAGAACAAGATATGTCGTATTGCAAACAATCAAATATTGATAGCTTTTAAAAAAAAAAATTTATGTTTCAATTGCTAAATAACAAGATTTTGTTTGGTTGATTGTTGACAGATGTTCTACAAGCAGGCAAAGAAGACGAATCAATGCTGCACGATATTATGAGAAGTTATTATCAATCAACACCTTCCAAATGGTTTGAATTGAAGTAAGGTTGTTGAGTTTCATGTGTTAGGAAAACACACACAATATCTAGTATCATGTAAACATAATACTCGTGTTCGTGTTTATTTGTAACAGTATTACGCACTTGAAGTATCTTTAGTAGTATCATATAATAACTTGCACTTCATGCGTTAAAAGGTGTAGAATGTTTTGCGATTTTATCAGATTTCTTTGGTTTAGATGATCTTTCAAGGGGTTGCTATCCCCATCGCCCTACACTCACAATCATTTATTTCTACACCTCCCCTATCCCACTCACATGCACCTGCTCACACCCCCTATAAAGGGGTGTGGATAGAAACCGCCTCTTTCAAATGGATGTGTTTTTCAGTATGTATTTCTTGATAAAACCCGATGATCAGCAAAAAAGAAGGCACATTATACTTATTTTGAGTTTTTCATTATGTATTTCATTTGTCACTTTGGGTTTCCCCTAGCGGTTCAATTTTATGGCAACTGTTATATACTTGAAAAACAAACATGTAAATTGTCTTTTTAAGATGTATTCTTTTTTGGTTGTTATCAAGGGGGTGTTTAGGACTGCTTATTAACTTATCTCCTTTCCTAAAAAGTTAAAATATTTTGGCTTTTGAAAAAACTCTTTATCTACTTCTCCAAAAAGGAAATAAGCACATCCAAACACTTTTAAAATAGCTTATGACTTCTCCAGAAAGGAGATAAGTCATAAGCACATTCAAATTAGCACTCCCAAACACCCCCAAGTCTTTTCTTTTAGTTGTTAAACAAGGGTATGCGAGCCAACTTGTGCATAAAGAGGTGGATTTGTGAAAGTAGAACTTTTTAAGGGTTGGGTTTTTAAATCAACCAAAAATATTGGAAAAATGAACTCTTAAAATCAACCAAAAAACTAAAAAAAAAAATCTCTCAAAATAATAGAATTCAACTAAGAACGTGATTTTTCAGTGCTTTAGTTGGTCAGATACAATATTTTAAATGACCGGCTAAATCGTTAGTTTTTGTTTTATGACAAGCATCACATGGTGCCAATGCATTGAGCAACAAGTGAATTGGGGATTGAAGACGGGTAAAATTCAAGATTGTATGCTTCACATGATAACGATTAATACAATACATTTTTGATACCCTCAAACCACACCATGTATCACTAGTCGAGATCGGTCAATGGTCATAGATCATTTTTGATCCCTTTAATGATTAAGAGATCTGTTTACATACTTTGGTAAATGCTTTATTATACACCATTTAGACTAGAGCTGAGCACGGTTCGGTTCGGTTCTGTTTTTGGTCGAAACCGAACCGAAAGTCGAGCCGTTCGGTTTTTGGATGTCCAAACTGTTCGGTTTTTCGGTTTTCGTTTATTTTTCGGTTTTTGGTTAATTTTTTGGTTCGGTTCGGTTTTTAACCCAAAATGAGATGGTTTGATTTTCGGTTAACCGCTATTTGTGGATAACAAATTAATATCTAAAAAATCCTGTAACAAATCAAAAATCATGTTTAACTAATTAACTTATTGAATACACAAACTAACGCGACACGTGGCGGATGACTAGACGCGATTCATGGGAGGGCATTGAATTAAAGGAGGGGACC